>JAEOAD010000059.1:4217500-4452500 GCA_036365145.1 Orientallactaga sibirica
CGGGACGGGCGCGACATGGAAGGACTGATTACAAGGAAGGGAATGGCCTAACCAAGGCCATGGGTAGAGAATGCATAACAGAAGGGCAGGGGGAGGGTCAATCTAATTTCAAAAGATTGTGAATAAGACTTATGTAAAACTACTTTTTTGAATAATGGTACATCTAGAAGCTGTAGACTGTTACTAGAAAATTTTCAGTACCTGGGATGGGATACCTTCCAGTGAGTTGTTGGCCAAGGAGGTCCCGGTAGCCTCCAAAACATTAAAGGCTTTTGCCAAAGCCCTTGGTTTCCCCTGAGAAACAGATAGTAAGACCCTATTGCTGAAGACATCTCTTGCCTCAGAGGCAAGGTCACTGAGAAAGCAAGCTGGTGCTGAGCAGAAAACCTTCTCCCTGTAGACCAGCCAACTGAAAGCTGGAAAAAGCTGCACTGCATGCAGAGTATGGGAGACAGAAGTCATCAGCAGTGAAAACAGTGGACGCTGAATATTCAAATTTGGCCAGACAGGCCCAAAGACTGAACGGGTGCAATAGTGGCATGTCTACTCGTGGGGTAACCAACTGCTCTATAATTGGACTGAAGGCCCTCTCTACGGGAGGGAATACATACCTGGTACTGAAAAACCTAAGCAAAGTCTATGGTAGGTAAGGTCATGAGCCTTAGGGGTATAAAGCATGCTCTTATCTAAATGTATATACTATTCCCACCAAGCTGCCCGGAAAATACTACACTTAATGCTCATATTCACATATTAATGCTACTCTCACTTCTGGTTAGAGAAGCTTCTCTTTTCAGATGGCGATGACCACTGGGATGATCCAAAAGGCAACATAGTGCTGAGAAGAAGGGATGGAGACATGCCCAGCACTGAAACATCTCTGTCACACCCTCCAAGGCTCAGGGATCATTGCAGAAGAGGGGGCGGATAGAATGGAAGAGCCAAAGGAAGGGTACGACTCCTTACAATGCAAATGCCCAGACAGAAATTGGCCTTGATATCCATGACCTTGCTGTGCCTAGTAATACCTCCGCAAGACCCTCATAATAGAAGTAAAAGATGATGACATCAAATTAAAAAAGAGACTAATGGAGAGAGGGAGGGGATATGATGGAGAGTGGAGTTCTAAAGGGGAATGGGGGGAGGGGAGGGAAAACTATGCACCTTTTGTATGTAAGTATGATTTGTTGTCAATAAATATTTAAAAAAAACAAAACAACAACAACAAAATTCCCAATAAAGTCTTTCCATTATTTTATTAACATTACATGGTATTTATTAAAAATACTATTTAATTACTCAAATAATGAATTTGAAGGTTCTTTGAAACCAGAAATCTACTTAATGCAATCTGCCATGGAAAGTCCAAAGATGGGGAAATACGGAAAATGCTTTCCACCCAAAGAATTTGCAAAATTCAAATGATAATTATATAAAATAACTCAAGAAAACATATGGAAGTTTTTTAAAAAAGTGGAGGAAGGTCAGAGAAGGAGAAAATTATACTCTTTCAGAAAACAGTTAAGTACACTACATTCAGATCTGGATAACATCTCTACCACTTTTCTTAAACTATTTATGTGCAAGACAGTCAGATTTGACTTCAGATGCTCAAGCAATAATAAAATTAAAAATAAATACTAGAGCTGGGATTGGTGGCACATGCCTTTAATCACAGCACTTGGGAGGCAGATGTAGGAGGATTGCCGAGAGTTCAAGGCAACCCTGAGACTACCTAGTGAATTCTAGGTCAGCCTGAACGAGAGCGAGACCCTGTCTCAAAAAACAAAACAAAACAAAACAGGCTGACCTGAAATTCACTATGTAATCTCAGGGTGGCCTCGAATTCTCGGCAATCCTCCTACCTCAGCCTGGGCTAGAGTGAGACCCTACCTCAAAAAAAAAAAAAAAAAAAAAAAAAAAAGGATTTTTGTGTTTCTACAGTTTTTCTGTTCTAATGTATGGACATTCTGCTTTACATTCATTGTTAGTTTGGTTTCTTCCCAAAAAAGTATTTGTTTTTTACCTTTTATTATGACATTTTTCAAACATGCACTATATATCAAACTCCCTGAACCCTTTAGGTTTTTGTTTTGTTTTTTGAGACAGGGTCTCGCTCTCGTTCAGGCTGACCTAGAATTCACTATGTAATTTCAGGGTGGCCTCGAACTCTCAGCAATCCTCCTACCTCTGCCTCCCAAGTGCTGGGATTAAAGGTGTGTACCACCACACCTGGCTTGAAACACAAAAATCTTGTCTGAATTTTATACATGTAAAGCTAAAGATTAAAAAAGTCTAATTTACACAGGATCTAGACTATGTATCAGTCTAAAGTGTCAGCTTATTAGCCTCAGTAATGTTCAAACAAATGACATTCTGAAGAGGTTATGTTCACTTTTTTCAACTAATATTTTCACAAACCTGACAGTAAAGGAAAATCAAAACATCAGTAAAAATCCAAACGAATAAATCATTAAAAAATACACCGTTACAGACTTCTGAACTACATACACACATAAATGCTCTCATATTTGTACATGTACCAATAAAGAAGTCTGCTTATTATTGGAACAAGTACAGGAGTTACTCTACCTGTAGGACCTATCATCATGTAAGTTTACAAGTTAGCAGTAAGTTTTCTAACAAGTGTACTTACTTGCTGTTTCAATACCAGGTTCTTCACTCCTTCCATCACAAACTGTGACCCTGTATTCATGACTCGTGACAAGAGACTAGGCAGAGGCAAAAGAAAAGGAAAACCACAATAAGTGCAAATTGCTTCTCTTGTCTGTTACAGATCAAGTATTTGTCTGACTCCATACCACATGCAGATGCTCACTGTATCTACCACCTTTGCTTTCAGTAAACAGAAGGGCTGTGAGAATTTCTGCTTCCTTGAACATTACTGCTATCTAACAATAAAATAGTGATAAAATTCTTATTAAAACTATGAAAAGAGCTGTGCGTGGTGGCACAGGCCTTTAATCCCATCACTTGGGAGGCTGAGGTAGGAGGATCTCTATGAGTTCCAGGCCACCCTGAGACTACATTAAGAAAAAAAAAAAAAAGGAGCTGGGGAGATGGCTTAACAGTTAAGACATTTGCCTCAAAGCCTAAGGATCCAGGTTCAATTTCTCAGTACTCTCATAAGCCAGAAGTACAAGGTGGCACATGTGTCTGGAGTTTGTTTGCAGTGGCTAGAGACCCTGGAGTGCCCACTTTCTATCTGCCTCTTTCTGTGTAATTAATAAATAAATAAAACATTTAAAAAAATAAAGAGAGAGCTAGACCTGTGGCGCATGCCTTTAATACCAGCACTTGGGAGGCAGAGATAGGAGGATTGCTGTGAGTTTGAGGCCGCCCTGAGACTACATAGTGTATTTCAGGTCAGCCTGGGCTAGAGCGAGACCCTAACTTGACAAACTTAAAAGAGCTGCCCTCAATATAAAGTCTTTTTTTCATGTATATGTGTGTGTAAATGTTCATGTGTGTTTTGTGCATGTGTTCATATGTGTGGAGACCAGAGGTCAATGTCAGGTATTTTCATCATTTGTTCTCTATCTTATTCTTTGAGACAGGGTCTCTCAGAGTACCTAGAACTCACAGATTGGGCTAGATTAGCTAGCCAGTAAATCCTGTTGGCCCCCGTTTCCCCAATGCTATGATTATACACAAGCTGCCAAGCCTGGCATTTTACAAAGATGTGGGGCATCGGAACTCGGGTGCTCACACTTACATGGTGAGAACTTAATCCACTCAGCCATTTCCTCAGACCCTAAATATAAACACCTAATTGCTTAGTGTTAGGTATAGTTTTTGGCCAATTATAATTTGAGAATCCTTTGCCTTTCTGATTGCTTTATTGCACAAATAATAAAATTAAAGATAGTGATTCAGATGCTGCTTTAGGAGTCCATTCACACTCACTGAAAATACAACTGCCTATAAATATTCTAAGTAGGCTAAATGTGACTTATGTTCTTTGTATCATAGCAGCTGGTTTCACTTCAGCATTATGTCCCTCTGTACATAGAATGTCTATCATATGAAAACATGAACTGTGGGCTGGAGAGGTGGCTCAGTGTTTAACAGCACTTCCTGTGCAACCATCAGCACTAGAGAAACCACTCGAATTCAATCCCCAGGATCTACACGAACAGCTCGCCATGGCCACACATGTCTGTAAGCTTAGTCCTGTGGGGCTCAGAGACCCAAGAATTGGTAGAGAAGACTGGCTCAAGTAAGAATGGGTAAAAGAGTAGTAAATGGGGACACTGAAGGTTCCCCTCTGGCCAGTGCCGGTGAGTGCAGGCATGCAAAAACAATGTGAACCATAATAAACAGTGAATTCTGTCAAAATTCTGAAGACGCTTATTTTTTGAACTTTTAGCAAACACAAAAAGAACAATAATGACTGGCCTACTGGGTTTATATGTATGGTTCAATCAGTCTCATACATGGGATCATGAGATGATTTGTGGCAGAGAATCATAATTCTACATTATAAATATTAGATGAGGGCAGCCTTCAAATCATCCAGATTTTCTGCAATAAATCTTCTACCCCTGAGCTCTACCCTCATTAAGATTTCTTTTTAGAATATATTTTCTAGTTTTCCTCAACTTAAAATCTGTAAGAAATCTAAAAGGCTTTACTTAAGTACTCAACAAACCAAGATTTAAAGACAGGAAACTGGACTATCTTATTTTATTAAACACGTGGGAACAATTTTCTAAGAGCATTTTTTCTACTTCATCCTTACTTCCCCTGAGCTGAAGATAAGAACAGGATGGAAATCCTTCATTAACAACAACAACAGAAAATAACTTTGGTGGCATGTATATTTCTCAAGCTATTCCTTGCACCAGACAACTCTGAAAGGGGTAGGGCTGGGGGGTAAGTAAAACTAGCTGAATCACTGTGCCCATCACTTGTAAGATCCTGCTTTAGACCAAGTGCTTTTCTTTTTGAAAATTGTTTCAGTGAAGCCAGCAGCTCACCATGGTGCTAGGGTAAACTTCTTCTTGGCTTCATACTTTTATTCTAGCTCTAAAAAGTAAATCAGGAATTTGAAATTTGTATGATATAGAAAACAGAATTACCTTGTTCAGGAAATCTGAAAATCAATAAATTCTCACTGGAGTAAGTCACCCCAGCCTTGTGGACTTTCTAGTTCTCATTTGGCGCCTGCATATGTAGTATAGGTGCTTTACTTGAATGCCTTGCCTCAGAAATCTACATTATAGCTATTGTCACTAATACAAAAATAGTGTTAATTTTTTTTTCTGAAAATGAAAAAATGTTATGATTTCTTTGTTGTTGCTTAGTTTTTTAATTTCTTTGAGAGCAGCAAACAGACACACAGAGAGAAAGAGACAGAGACAGAGGGGAGAGAGAGAGAGAGAGAGAGAGAGAGAGAGAGAGAGAGAGAGAATGGGCGTGCCAGGGCCTCCAGCCACTGCAAACTCCAGATGCATGCGCCACCTTGTGCTTAAGTGGGTCCTGGAGAATTGAGCCTTGAACCAGGGTCCTTAGGCTTCACAGGCAAGCGTTTAAACACTAAGCCATTTCTCCAGACCCGAAAAAATGTTATGTTTTAAGAATAAAGTATGAAACCAATGGCTCATAGCATCTGAAGAGGCCAGGAGAATGCTGACTTTTATCCTGCATCACTTACCCCATTGGCTTAGTGGTGGTGTTGCCATAGCTGGCAGGAGCTGAGGCCATCTTGGCAAAAGCCCTACAAAATAAGAAGTTATATTTACAGGCTGGTTCTTAAGAGCTACCTTAGAATTAAATACCTGCTGATTAACTTTGACACATTTTTTTTTTCTCGAGGTAGGGTCTCACTCTAGCCCAGGCTAACCTGGAATTTACTCTGTATTCTCAGGGTGGCCTCAAACTCATGGCAATCCTCCTAATTCTGCCTCCTGAGTGCTGGGATTAAAGGCATGCACCACCATGCCCAGTGACACAAATATTTTTATAATTAATTATTTTTCAACAAATATAATTATACTATAGTTAGTAAAAAAACATCAAGATTCATCGAGTTTTTAAAACACACAAATACAGGCATTGGGATACAGCTCAGTGGTAGAACACTTGTCTAGCATATGGAAGGCTAGAGTTCCATCTCTAGCACTGCCAAGACACCTCACCCTCCAAATATTACCCAGATTCCAGGATTTTTCTTTCTGTCCTCTATTTAGTCAACAAGAACTAGGTAGAGACCCGCTGACTTAGGAGAACAATCAAGCAATACCTAACTTAGATTCCTTATTGTTGTGCATACTCATCCTCTCTTTCTCTGACACATACTTTAGCTCATGCTGTACTATGGAAAGCATAAACTCATTACCTCCCTCAACAGAAGAAATTGTACACTGACTTTTGAAACAGTTGAAATCCACTTAAAAGAAAAAATCACCCTTTTAATTCCAGTACTTAATGTTTTCCCCATCAGTTATATCCTAATCCACACTAAATTCTATATAGTTTATTTCCAACTTTTTCTCAGTGTCCAGAATGTCTTAAACTATAAAACTACTAAAAGTTGGGCAAAAAGATAGCATTTAAACACATTTTAAAAATATTATTCTTTCTAGGCATGGTGGTGCCATGCTCTTAATCCCAGGATTTGGGAGGCAGAGGTAGGCGAATCACAGTGAGTACAAAGATACCCTGAGACTACATAGTGAATTCCAGGTCAGTTTGGGCTGAGGATACACAACACTTACCAAAGCAGAGATCCAGAGGCGCTTAAGATCTCATCACTGAAATATACTTAAAACTCACCCACCACAGCTCAGGGAAAATTTTGCAGAAGAGGGGGCAGAAAGAGCCACAGGTTGAGACATCATGCCCAGAGACATTCCTCCCCCCCTCAAAATAACTGACTACTGCTACCACAACGCATAAACCACAACCCCATGGGGAATACCTGCAACCCCGCTGGGAGCGTCCCTAACGGAATGGGGTAGGGATGAGGGAAAAGAGGGTACTAACACATGATATATCCATATGAAACATCTTGTTAATAGTAATAATAAACATAAAAACCCAAAAATATTATTGGAGAATGGTTTCATATTTCTCTACAGAGTTTAGATAATACAGAATGTTCCCCCAGGAAACCCACTACTTTGAAGTAATCAACAATTAGGAAGCTGTACATTCTAAAAATCTTTGGGTATATGCAGATACCAAATGTGGTGGTTTGATTCAGGTGCCCTCCATAAACTTAAGTGTTCTGAATGCTAGCTGATGAAGATTTGGGAATTAATGCCTCCTGGAGGCAGTGTATTGTTGGGGGTGGGCTTATGGGTATTACAGCCAGTTTCCCCTTGCAAGTGTTTAGCACACTGTCCTGTTGCTGTTGTCCACCTGATGATGGCCAGAAGGTGATGTCCAACCTCTGCTCATACCATCGTTTCTCCCTGCTCTCATGGAGCTTCCCCTCGAGTCTGTAAGCCAAAATAAACCTTTTTTGGTTTTTTTTTTTAAACCACAAGCTGCTCTTAGTCGGGTGATTTCTGCCAGCAATGTGAACCTGACTGCTACAGTAAAGTGGTACAGAGGAGTGGGATTGGTGCTAAACACCTGACTGTGTGGCTTTGGACTTTTGGAGCTGATTTTCAAGAAGAATGTGGATGAATTTGAAACCTTGGCCAAAGACATGCCTTGCAGTGCTATAAGTATAGCTTCATGGACTATTCTGGTCAGAGTTGAAAGCCCTGAATGCAGTAAGACTGTGAGGTTTGGCTTATGAGGGTAAGAAAGACCTTTGCCTGGCTTGGACTACAAGGAGTTTGTGTGAGAGGCTTGCTGTTAGGGCACTCCAATTTACCACTCAGACATAATCACTGCTAACTATTTGTTGCATTCCCCTTGCTCTACATATCTTTTAACACAATTGGGACTAGAGTGCACAGTTAATGATATAGTCTTAAAATTGACTAAAAATATTTCAAAGCAAATGTAGAAAATTTGGAAAAGAAAAGCAGTTAAAAGGAAAAAAAATTCTGCTGTGAAATTCCATTCAGGTATATGTCTTTTATCTATGCAATTAAACGTATGTATGTATATACCCACAGACAGAGATGGATCATACAAAACTCACCATGATATATTGTTTAATCTTCTTATTAATATTTTCATTTTCTTTTTTAAAATTTATTTATTTATTAGAGAGACAGAGTGAGAATGGCATGCCAGGGCCTCTAGCCACTGCAAAGGAACTCCAGATGCATGTGCCACTATGTGCATCTGGCTTATGTGGGACCTGGAGAATCGAACCGGGGTCCTTAGGCTTCGCAGGCATGCGCCTTAACCGCTAAGCCATCTCTACAGCCCAATATTTTCATTTTCTTGCAAACAAGACTTCAATTATGATCTTAGGTAACTGACCTTATTTTAAGTAACTGGAATTAAAGAAGAAATTAACACTTACTTCCATTGTTTGATATAGTGTAAAGGATTAAGGTTGCACCCTGCATCTGTTAAGGCTTTTTTATATTGCTCCAAATCAGCCTGAAATAAGAAAAGACATATATAATAAAAATGATACTTTAAGGAAGCTTGTGCTTGACATCATTTAGGAACACCACAGGCAGAAGTGTAATTCTAGTTACCCAGGTAGAATGACTTGCATCTTAATGACTTAAGTGAGTATTTGAGATAAAAAGTCACAAATAATGAAAAGTACTTACAGGCACCCCACACACCTATAAAATATAGTATTTCATCATCCTTCAGTAAGACAACAGTTGGTTTTCCCTCTGTGGCCTTTCTTTGGGACAAGCCCCAAGCAGATCAGTCAGGTATCCCAAATATTTCCTGACCAGAAATATCTGGGCAGTGACACGGGCTGAGAAGTACTGCAGATTTATGTTTCTTTCCTTTCATTTTCACACTAGGGGTCTAGACTCATTTATCCAACAGCAGTCGTTCTGCATTCTTAGCTTGTTATTTTCTCTCTTCCTTACTCCTGAAGAGTGAGTTGAATTTCACTTAAGTGAGCTTAGCACCACAGTGACTCCACTATGAAAATGTTACAAGGGGCTAGGGAGATGGCTTGGCAGTAAAAAGTGCTTATTTGCAACCGTCGAATTCCTCCTCAGCACTTGTGTAAACCTGGATACAAAGTGACACATACATATGTGATCTCAACACACCTAAGGCAGTGGGAGGTAGAACCAGAAGAATATAGATGTTCCCAGACCAGCTAGTTTGATGCATGCAATGGTAAAACCAGAGAGACTCTGTCTCAAAAGAACATGGAAGGAAGGAGAAGACAGACCCTTTGGGGTTGTCCTCTGACCTCCACATGCTCTCGGTGGCACTCTCACACCTGTGTGTATACATACACACACACTTACAAGGAAAAACTTCTGAGATCACCACCAACCAGAAACTTTCACTTCTTGGTAGCTTAGGACTATTAACTTGATCTTAATAGTCATAATTTGCTTCAAGACTGTTTTTTTTTTTGGCTTTTTCATTTTTCTGGTTTTTCAAGGTAGGGTCTCACTCTAGCCCAGGCTGACCTGAAATTCACTATGTAATCTCAGAGTGGCCTCGAACTCATGGCGATCCTCCTACCTTTGCCTCCCAAATGCTGGGATTAAAGGTGTGCGCCACTATACCTGACTGCTTCAAGACTCTTAATGAACACTAAAGTTAATGAAAAATCTTTATCTAAAATAATATAGTCCAATTAAGAAATATTAAGCTTTAAAATATCATAAATACACAATAACCCTTTACAGATGAGAAAGCTATTTGTAGAAAGAAAAAAAACAAACTTTCTTCTGAAGTAAAAGCCAAGAGATAGAGATATTTGTATTAAAGTAGAATGGTCTAAAGCAAATACTGGGTTCAGTTTGCTGTTTTAATAGGCTACAGGTTTCTGTCCACAGAAGCCTTGCAACTCACCAACAGCAAACTGGTACAGCAATGACTCCCAGATGTTTGCCGGAGGCTCCTCTGCGGCTACGCATCTAGCGACACTACATTGGGTTGCTGAGAGTCAGCGTTCTCTCCCCTAAGAAGTCTGACACCAAAATCACCACTTCCCTCTATAGAATAGCTTTTATAGCATATTTTTACTTCTATTTTTGAAAACTGGTAACTTTGCAAATAAGCATTCCCCTTTCTTTCATTAACACTACAAAGGACATACCTCAGAAGGTGCTTGCTGTGTGCTTATGTAATAGATAAGAAATAGCCTCATTTTGTCTTCTGGAGTTCCTGCTACATAGGGGGAAATGAAAACAAACAAACAAAAAACCTTCTGTAAATGTTATGTATTATAATCAAATTCAAAGCATAAACCTGACAAATGAAATACTGTTCCTGGTTCAACTGAGTTGAGGTAATAAGTACTACAATTACAACCATGTACAATACAGATATGAAAACAGATTAAATATAGGATTAGAGGGCTGTAACCTAGCCTGCAAATTTCTATGAGGGTGAGATTTACCTTTAAATTGACCTTTAAACTAAGGATATAGGCAGGTAAGCATACAATTCTTTGAGAAGACAAGATGTTGGTAACAATTAAGTAAGGACAACTAGTATAAAAATGTCTCTGCTCTGGCAAATGAGCTGTAACATCATCCTGGGATTGGGTTTTGAATTTGCTGGCCAAATAAAACCACCTAGCTGAGCCAAAAGTCTTATCTCCTAAATTGGAGCCCCTACACATGCATGTCCACCCTTTCTCAATGGTATAATTTTACTACAAGGCTTGTGAAAATCATACTTTTATACTTAAACACTTACATTAGGGAATAGAGCATATTTACCTCAAATTTTAAGACAAAACTAAGATTTTTTATTGCAGTGGGTATTTTTTTTTTTTGTTTTTTTGAGGTAGGGTCTCACTGTAGCTCAGGCTGACCTGGAATTAACTATGTAGTTTCAGGGAGGCCTCGAACTCACAGCGAACCTCCTACCTCTGCCTCCCGAGTGCTGGAATTAAAGGTGTGTACCACCACGCCCGGCTTGCAGTGGGTATTTTTTAAGACACTACTCAATGTCTCAGACACACACTCATCCTCCCTCTATGGTGCACATTTGGTGGAAGAGACAAAGCACTAGTCTGAACATGGGCACGTTCCAACCTCTTTCCACCGTGGTTCCTGAGGTGTAAAGACTCAGAACATGTTTCACTACAGAAGAGCTAGGAGCTGGGTGTGGTGGCCCATGCCTGTAATCCCAGCACTTGAAAGACAAGAGACAGGAGGACTGCAAGGCCAACCTGGGCTACATAGTTGGTTGTAGACCAGGATGGGATACACAGTGAAATTTTGTCTCAAAACCAAAAATCCAAACCAAAAACCCATGATCACAACAAAACAATAACAGAAAAACTAGACTATTTTTTCCAAAACACAGTAACTTATGAACCATTAATTTTCATATGATTTGTAATCTACACATTCCTTCTCAAATTTCATATTCCCTGAATATAAAGATAAAAACAAAATATCAGTGGCATGTTTTCCTAAATTCTCATGTTTACAACTAAGTATTCTACCCAGTTCATTGTAAATATCAGGTCCAAATCCTAGGATCCTGCTGCTATTTTAGCAGGTAGTTAGTTTGACAAGGGACAGGCTAATGTTGTGCTTCCATCATTGATTCTATTACCCTTTTGTGTTTTAAAATTTATGCATGCATGCATGTATGTATGTACGTACATATGTATGTTTATATAGGTGAGCCAGGGTTTCTTGCCACTGTAATCACATGCCTATCTGGCTTTATATGGGTGGCTGGGGAATTTAATTCAGGCCAACAGGCTTTGCAAGCAAGCACCTTTTAACCGCCAAGCCATCTCCCCAGGTCCTGATTCTGTTTTTAAGACCTCTTGAAGTGCAGAAGGATAACCTGGGAAGTGGGGCAGCAGTGGAGCCCTTCACCTCTCTGGAGCACTGTGTAGGATCAGCTTTGTGCAAAGGCAGTCCAAGAGAGAGCCCCAAAGTTCACAAAGCTGCTTTCCTGAGACCCCTCCTTCCGTACTCTCCCTGTTCTTTCCCATTCCCTTGACTCCCTTTTTGCTGCTGTAGCCAAAGAGCTCTGGCTTGAGTTACCCTGCACCACCGCATACTGCCTGCATCTACAGCACAACTGTGACCAAGCAGCTCAAGGACAAAGAGACTGCCCCTAAGACAGAAGAGAAAGCATTCTTTCTCAGAGTTTAGGGCCTCTGAGGCTCTGGTGGTTCCTTTACCATCCTCGGCATCTAG
This sequence comes from Orientallactaga sibirica, assembly GCA_036365145.1. Classification (NCBI taxonomy): domain Eukaryota; kingdom Metazoa; phylum Chordata; class Mammalia; order Rodentia; family Dipodidae; genus Orientallactaga; species Orientallactaga sibirica. The sequence goes on from JAEOAD010000059.1 coordinate 4,229,758, forward strand.
CACCACATTAACCATAGATACTGATTTTACTTTAGGCCAAGAATAGTCACTCTCATAGGAACATAATTTAGTGTTGTTACAGTGTTAGGAAACACCTAGAACATCTGTGCTAAGGGTTAGAGTCACCTGATGATAGGAGCTAGAGTATCTTGATATGTATAGTGATATAACCACAGGGATATGAATTGAAACTATAAAAAATGCTTTCTTTGTAACACAAACTCTATAGCTTGGAACTCTTGTTCCACTTAAATCTCTTCCAGGACAGCTCTCTATTTTCAAATCTGTTTTCTCATGAGTAATCTGATATCATTTAGAGAAAAGTTTTAGATATAGTTTGGAGAGCATTTTTCCTCTCTGAAGAATTTGAAAAGTTGCTCAAATGTCAGATGCTCCTCAATATAACCTCAAAATAGTAATGACAGTAACACTGTCAAATTTGTAGTAGTCTACTATGAAGCATATATATTATATCATCATTTAATCCTCAGATCCCACTTCAAATTTAATCATCTGCTTTATGATATCTCTTGCTATCATATCTCTTTGTGTTCTGAATGAAATGTTCCTTCACCTTCCTTTACCTGCATGTTTTTGATATTATTTCAATAGGCCATTATTTTGTCATATATTGCACAATTCAATTTTGCCTTCTATTTCTTTATGAATGCATTCAAATTTTTATATATATATATATGCAAGAATAGCAAAAAGGCAATGTTACACATTCTTTGCACCCAATCATGCTAGGTGGTGTACTAGTTCAGTAATTCCATTACTGATAATGCTAATTGAGATAATGCTAACCAGAGTTTTCTATTGTGGAGTTACTATTTCTGTCTTTATGGTTAAGTATTTTGAGGAAAGTTATGTTACAGTCTGAATATATGTTCCCTACAGGCTCATGGACTATGGACTTGGCTGCCTGTTAATGGGCTTTTGGGAAGTGACAGGTTTCTGAGAGCTCTGACCTAATGAATAGATCAACCCCTTGATGGAGTCATCATACAATGGCTATTGAGTGTTGAGGAAAAGTAGAGGTGGGGCCTAGTTGGCAGAAGTAGGTCACAGGGGACATGCTGTAGAGATGTAGTCCGTCTTCTGCTCCTGCTTCCTCTCGGCCATGAGGTAAGCTGCTTTGCTCTAGCACATGCTCTTCACATGAGTGCTCACCTCATCTCAAGTACAGAGCAATGGAACCAGCCATCCATGGACTGACATCCCTGAAACCATGAACTAAGAAAAACCTTTTCTCCTTTTAAGTTGCGTGTCTTAGGTATTTGTCTCAATGATGAAGACTCACTAATTCATGGTGTGCTTTTAAACTGTAAATACTGTTGCTCCCACCTCTCTTCAGTCTCCTTGGTACCCATATGTCTAAGTATTGAACTATGGTTACCTATTTTATCCTGTGGACTATAACTTATTATTTTTGATATTCAAATCATCAGACTTCCAGCCTCTTCACACTGACTGTTGGGTCCTTGGCATGCTTCATCATTTTTCTGAATACTTCCCTTGCTATTTCCTTGTGATACAAGTATTTGAGACTCATTTGTACATTCCCTACTCCAGCTTGGAATCAGCTACTCCTCCAATGAGTCCTAGTGAGAGACAGTATTTATTAGCCATAATCTTTACTCTGAGTTGGCACAGCTAGAGAATACATGAATACATTCTTATGTGTGTAAATGTAAACACACAATGTACTTACACTAATTTATGTATCTGCTAAACAGTGAGAACAGTAAGTTCACACCAATACTTTGCATTTAGTTCAATGTTATGTGTCCATACTCCTTTTTACCCTTACTCTATAACTTCTTTCTCAGATGCCAGGAGATATGGCTCCATTATGTTATTTGGTATATTTACATATGTAACTTATGAATATGAACAATATCCCATTTCTGCTGTATCCCTTTGTGCATGGATGCCCTTCTCACGTCACTTGTGCTGATGCCTAACGGTGGATCTACCCATATATCTGACCATTCTTTGTGGACCCAGACAGAGTTGCTCCCATGCAGGGTCACTCTCCTTGTTTAGGGTTCTTGCAACTTCTGTTGTACTAGTCCCTCATGCTTACCTCTCTTGGGCCTTGTCACCTCACACAAGTTTACTTACTCACTCCCCTCTTACTCCATGCATGGTTGCCTTTGTCATCCTGCTCAGGTTCCAGCATCTTGTTATAGGCCAAGTGGCATCAGAGAGCCACTGTGTGTGAGTGCCAACCTTGTTTTGTCCTACTTAATGTCTTTAAGAAAAACTTTGAGAAATGAAGGGGAAAGAAAAAAGAAAGGCTTATTTGATCATTTGAGTGCTGTAATTATGCCTCATATTCAACCCAAAGTTAGTAAAGCCTTTGGGAGGTAGAGTCCTGTTAGAGGAGGTATGTTGCTGGTGGTGGCCCTTGAGGTTTATTAGTCCAGCCCTACTGGTTGTTAATATCAAGCTTACTCTTTTTTTTTTTTGGAGAGTCAGAGAGAGAGAAGAGAAGAGAATGGGTGTGCCAGTGGCCTCTTAGCTGCTGTGAATGAACTCCAGTGTGCCCCCTTGTGGGCAAGTGTGGCATTGCACCTTTGCATCACTTTGCATCTGGCTAAATGTGGGACCTGGAAAATTGAACGGGCGTTCTTAGGCTTAGCAGGCAGGTGCCTTAACTGCTAAGCCATCTCACCAGTCCTCAAGGTTACTCTTGCTGCTTCCTCCAAGCTGATATGACAAGATGTGACAAGACAGCATTGCTGTCTGTTTTTGCTGTGCTTTCTCTACCATGATAAAACTTCCCTTTGAAACTATAAACGGGAATAAATCCATTATTTCCATAAGCTGTTTCTGGTTGGGTGTTTTGTCCCACCAACAAGAAGGTAACTGCTAGAGAAAAAACTGGTACTGAGAGGTGGGCTTCTTTGTAATGAATTTGACCATATGATTTTTGGTCTTTTGGAACGGGTTTGAGTGAGAAATATGGAAGAATTTAGAATTCTGTATTAGAGAAGCAAAGCTTAATGGGCCAGTGTAGTGAGAGTCTGAAAGACCACAATGTAAAGAAAACTGTAGTGTGAAGGCTCAGCTTACCAGGTTTCTGAGGGGAAAAAAAAGACTCTGTCAGGACTGGACAACAGGCTGTTTGTGTGATATTCTGGCTTCCATCTGCCTGTGTCCAAAGAATTTGAACAAGTTGAATTCAAAAAGTTAAGACAGTGGTGTACTTGACAGAGGAAAAAACAGAGCAGAAGAATTTGTGGACTGGTTCTAGGCTGGTTTAGCTGCACTTATTTGAGATTGCTACCATAAGGATGGGCCAGCTGCTCTGCATGGGACAGTCAGAGGAGTGCTGATTCTTTTGAAAGGAAGGGCCTGAAGGAAGAATGCTAAAGGAGTTTCTTGCTCTTCAAAGTAGGTCTTTTCCCTAGATTATCAAATTTGGCAGACCATCTGGTACTGGTTCTGGAAGCATTAAGAAACTGGAAAGATGGTATGTGGAGCAGAGTTGAAGTCTCTGCCTGGAGACTGTGGTATGGAACTGTGGAAGAAGAACCATGGGTTTCAGTGGAGACCCCAGGATTTTGGAGCTGTCACTTGTCAAGGAAAGCAGCTGGCTCAGGAAGCAAGCAGCACACCTGGAGGTGTGAAGTTACCCAAGTCCTTTGGAGCTCAGAGGATTTCACTGTAAATTCCAGGTACCATACATGCATACAGGTAGCTGCAGGATTTGATGTTTTCCCTGCTTGTTTTAGATCTTGCTTTGGTCCAGTTTTTCTTTGGTATGCCTGCTTTCTTCCATGCTGGAGTGGGAATGTTTATTTTGTGCTATTGTATGTTAGAGGTATGTTAGGTTGGGTCTTGATTCTGTGGGGCTAATACTTAACAAACTTGTGTCTCAGATAAGATTTTGGACTTCTGAACAATGTTGGGACTATGGGGAGTTTTAAAGTTGGACTGAATGCATTTTGAATGAGACTGCCATGAATTTAGGGGGCCAGAGGCAGAATGTGGTGTTTGAATGTAAAATGTTCCAGAAAACCTCATAGCTGTTGGAACCTTTCTGTGTTGCTAGAGATAGGATTTGAATTTATTAGTCCAGCCTTACTGGGTGCTCATAGTGAGGTTGCTCTTGCTGTTCCCTTCCAGCTGATATGACAAGATGTGATATCCTGCTTTCTGTTTTGTGCCTTGCTTTCCCTGCCATTATGAAACTTCCCCTTGAAATGTAAGCCAAAATAAACCCTTTCTTTCCATAAGCTTCTTCTGGTTGGGTGTTTTATTGATGCAATGAGAAGGTAACTGCTACATTATATATCAATCATTTTATCAACATGCTTGTTTCAACCTTACTCAAAGCATTATAAACAATAAGGAATAGCTTGGCAGTGACAGACTTATGTACATACAGTCTTTTGCATTTCTTTTACTGAAATATACACATATTACCTTCAAATGTTATGAGTTTACCACAAATCTGCCTTTTAAAAATGCAAGCAATACTTATGCACTTCTAGAAGTTCTAAAGAACAGGATCTTTAATTAAAACAGCTAGGACTTTTTTATTCTGTACACTTTGGAATAAAGTCTAAAATTCATGCTAAAACTAGATTTACAACTACAACATATTACCATTTTGTTTAAATATTTTTTAATGGAAAATGTGTCCTGGTTTTTTCATACATTCTGAAAAACACAGATTTTGTTTCAAAACTATTTTGAAATAACTGAAAAGTCTCTAAAGTTTTGAGAATTTTAGAGGCTGAAACCCTATGTAAATTCCACAGTCATTATAATTGTTATACTCTGATAATATCTTTTTTTTTTTTTTGAGGTAGGGTCTCACTATAGCTCAGGCTGACCTGGAATTCACTATATAGTCTCAGTGTAGCCTTGAACCCACAATGATCCTTCTACCTCTGCCTCCCAAATGCTGGGATTAAAGGCATGTGCCATCATGCCCAGCTTAGATTCCATCTCATAACAACAAATAATTATGTATTTTTAAGATATTCTAGCACATGTATACTTAAAGAAATGTAAACATATAGGGACTAATTACAGAGTTTCTTTAAAAGTAAATTTCCTAATCATGTCAAATAGAATTTGGTTTTAGAGTCATCTTTTCATAATACTCTCTGGAATAAACTAATTAGAAAATATCTCTTAGAGTTGGGCATGATGGCACATGCCTTTAATCCCAGCACTCGGGAACAGGAGGTGGGAGGATCACCATGAGTTCAAGGCCACCTGAGACTACATAGTGAATTCCAGGTCAACCTGAGCTAGAGTGAAACCCTACCTCCAAAAAAAAAGAAAGAAAGAAAAGACATCTCTTAGATATACTTATTTCAATATTATTCATTCATTCAAATCTTTATGTGAAAAGTTTCATATATTACTTTAAACAAAGTAATATAGAAAGTGTTTGAAAATACTACCCAAGTTAGAGAAATAAAATGTAAATCAGTTTTTCATTTTAAAAACTGCTATGTTGAGAAAATCTTTCAACAGAAATTACCGCATTTAATTGTTACTAAGACTGATTGACAGAAAAACAATAATTAAATATTGTTCAAATTGAAAATGATGTATTCATCACTTGTGCAACTTGTATTAACCTCAAGTTTATGTTACATACCATCAGGGTCTGATATTATATCTAGAAGGGATTTATCCAGAGTAGTTTTGCTCATTATTTTTTCTTCATACTCAAAATATACATCCAGCTTTCTTGCCTGTTTCAAAATAAACATTAGATGAAAATACACTAAGTAATAAAATATACGAAGATTCTCTTACATACACATTTCTATTTTCTATGATCAAGTTTAAAAATTCATTTAATTGTATGACTTTAAGTTTCTTACTTTTATCATACTGTTAATGTAAATAACACTCACAGATTAACATTTAGTTTGTCCTATTTAGACATGCCAGAATTAACTTTGCAGGTCTACATATATTAGTACAAATAAAACCCACACAATTCTGTTATTGCATTAACTGGTAATTAGAATACCAATCATATTGTACTCCATGCAAATTAATAGTAGGTCAGGCTAAGTTTATGTTTTTAGTGTGTAGATACATACATTTCATCTTAACTTGACAGAAATTTACTCTAATTATTTTATTTTAAATGCTTTTTAGTTTAAATCCACATGCTTTCCCCATTAATTCTCCTATTTAATAAACTGATATTTTAGATAATGGAAAAATGGTATTTTTTTTCCAAATGATGTTTCTTCATTTAAAAAATCTGTCATTAAACTTATCCAAATAAAATTAATACAAATGTATCTTAAAAGGGGATGGAGAAAAAACTCAAGTCAGTAAAATGCTTGCCTCCCAAGCCTAAGGTCCTGAGTTCTGATCCCCAGACCCACACAAAAAAGCTAGACATGGTGGCATGCACTCATAATTCCAGCACTGGGAGGTGGAGAAATACGGATCCTTGAGGCTTACTGGCTAGCCAGTGAACAGTGCCCAAAGAACCACACCTAAGCTTGATTTCTGGTATACAAACACACATACACAAGATCTTAGAGAGTAAATAAATATTATCATTGTTAAATATCTATTAAATTATGTTTCAGATAATATAAAAGTGAAAAGAACCCCCTCCATTCCTTTCCTCCCTTTTCTTTACATTCCCACAAACCTGCTTTGTGTTTTATGAGACAGGGTTTCATTAACCTTAGATTGACCCCAAAGTCATTATCTTCCTGGCTCTACCTCCCAAGTGCTCAGATTACAGGCATGGGTCACCATAATAGGCTTTATATTTGATTTATTTATTTGAGAGAGAGAGAAAGAGGCAGAGAGAGAGAGAAAGAGAGAGAGAGAGAGAGGGAGGGAGAGAATGGGCATGCCAGGGCATCCAGCCACTGCAAACAAACTCCAGATGCATGCATCCACATGTGCATGGTCTATGTGGGTCGTGGAGAATTGAACCAGGGCCCTTTGGTTTTGCAGGCAAACGCCTTAACTGCTAAGCCATCTCTCCAGCCCCATAATAGGCTTTAAAATAGAATTATTTTTTTCCATATATTTTATTTTTTATTTACTTATTTACTTGAGAGAGAGACAGAGGCAGATAGAGAGAGAGAGAGAGAGAGAGAGAGAGAGAGAGAGAGAGAGAGAGAGAGAGAGAGAGAATGGGCATGCCAGGACCTCCAGCCGCTGCAAACAAACTCCAGATGCATGCGCCACCTTGTGCATTTGCTTCCGTGGGTCCTGGGGAACTGAACCTGGGTCCTCTGGCTTTGCAGGCAAGCACCTTAACTGCTAAACCAGCTTTCCAGCCCCAAACAGAATTCTTTTTAACACAAAGATGTTAAAATCTAAAGTGGGAGTACAAATCATTCATGACATAGACTTGGATACTTAACAATAATAACAAAGATATGCAAAATAAATATATTATGGTATTATTACCTAATGTAGTTAATAAATAATTGCGATGTGATGAATTTTGAGTTGAGTTTTAAAAGTGATTTTGGGGAGGGAGCAGGTTTTGTGGTTAAAGACACTTGCTTAAGTGATTTGGGGCCACATATTCAGTTCTTTTCAGTTAGATCATACCAAGGTACAACAGAATAAAGGCTTCTGAACAGTAGACCAAGGGGCGGATTTCATTTCTAAAGAGGAAATCAGTAAGGATCCTCTCAACCTACCGCCCTTCAGTGGCACACAAAGCCAAAGTTTTAAATAGATGATGTATCTACAAAATTCAGAAATAAAAACAAGACTGAAAAGTTTATATTGGAAAGTTTTCTCACCAACTCCTTCCACTTCTCCTATAGGTATTCATTTTATTTCTTCTAGTTTTTCAGTTTTTATGCAAATATAAGCAAATAGAGCCTTTTCTAAAATCCCTCACTTTCTTTGTTAAAAATATTTTTATTTTGAAGTAGAGAAGGAGAGAGAAAGAATATGAATATGAAAGGGCATTCCAGGGCTTCTAGCCACTGCAAATTAACTATAGATGCATGTGCCACTTTGTGCATCTGGCTTTACATGGACACTGGGGAATTAAACCCAGACCAGCAGACTCTGCAAACAAGGGCCTTTAACTGCTGAGCCATCTCTCCAGCCCTAAAATCTCTTCTCTTTCTAACACAAAAGGTAATATACTATACTCTTCTGTTCCTTCCTTTTAGCCAAATTTCCTTATCAGGGAGTTCTTGAGAAGAATATAAGGAAAACCTTTTCTTTATAAAATCCCTGATCCTTCCTATCTTCAAATTAACATTTAAGAACTATTTTAGCAACTGTATAAAGCTACTTGAATAATAATAATAAAAAAAGATAAGAGTGAAGTTCTAGGAAAGATAAAATCCTAGAAATTTTAAAAACTGGCCAGGAGTGGTAGTGTACACCTTTAATCCCAGCACTCTGGAAGCAGAGGTAGGAGGATCACTGTGAGTTCGAGGCCGCCCTGAGACTACATAGTGAATTCCAGGTCAGCCTGGATTAGAGTGATACCCTACCTTGAAAAACCAAAAACAAACCTGACCACCCCCCCAAAAAAAAAAAAGGAAGTAAAAGATCCATTGGAAAGCTTATGATAGTGGCTATGGGAGTGAAAAGGAAAGGGTGGATGTTTAACAGTTAACAGGAAGGATATGGGAAGCAAAGTAGTGAAAGAAGTTAAAGGAAACTTCCAGATCATACCAGGAATTAGTTAGTGTGAATATTAGAATAGGAAAAGCTATGATCTGGTGAGTGAAGACAAAGATGCAAGGGGAAAGCAATAAAATCATGTTCAATTGATTTTAGGCCTTTGCCATCTGAGCCTGTGAAAGTGACAATATTACCAAAAACAATTTACACATTTAATGTAATCCCCATCAAAATTCCAATGGCATTCTTCATGGAAGTAGAAAAAAATTCTAAAATTCATTTGGAAGCATAAAAACACCTTGAATATCTAAAACAATTTTGAACAACAAAAATAAGGCTGGTGATATCACCATACCTGATTTTAATCTATATTACAGAGCCATAGTAACAAAAACAACATGGTACTGGCACAAAAACAGACATGTAGATCAATGGAACAGAATATAAAAGACCCAGATATAAGTCTGGGTAGCAGCCACCTGATCTTTGACAAAAAAGCCAAAAACGGGCTGGAGAGATGGCTTAGCGGTTAAGGCGCCTGCCTCCTAAGCCTAAGAACGCCAGTTCCAATCTCCAGGTCCCATGTTTAGCCAGATGCAAAGTGATGCAAGGGAGCAATGCTGCACTTGACCACAAGGGGGCGCACGCATCTGGATTTCGTTTGCAGCAGCTGAGAGGCTGCTAGGGTGCCCATCTCTGTCTGCCTTCCTCTCCCTCTCTGTCTCTCTCTATGTCTGTCTCCAAAAAAAAAAAAAGCCAAAAATGCTCATTGGAGAAAAGACAGCCCCTTCAACAAATGGTGCTGGGAAAACTGGATATGTATCTGCAGAAGGATGAAAATAGATCCTTATCTCTCCCCATGCACAATAATTAAGTCCAAAAGGATCAAAGACCTTATTATCAGACCCAAAACACTGAAACTGCTAGAGGAAGAAGTAGGGGAAACCCTTCAAGTGCTAGTCAAAATCTTAGAGGATATAAATCAAGTCATATGGAAACCTACTTTTTGGGACAATGGAACACCCATACACCATATTACTAGAAAATTTTCAGTGCCAGGAATGGGATATCTTCCAGTGAGTTGTTGGTCAGAGGTTCCCTGATGCCCCCAAAACATGATAGGCCATTATCGAGGCTTTTGGTTTCCCACCAGGAACAGATGGTAAGGCCCTATTGCTGAAGACTTCACATACTTGGGCTGCAAAGTCACTGAGAAATCCTGCTGGAGCTGAGCTGAAAACCTCCTCCATGCAGAACTGGAAGAAGCTACATTGCATGCAGTTCAATGGGAGAGAGAGAAAGCACCAGTGGAGTTAACTCAACAGTGGACACTACAAGTCTTAAATTTGGCCAGCCAGGCCAAATGAGCCAATAAGTGCGATAGTGGCATGTCTGTTATGGGGGAAACCAACCGCTCTCTAATTGGACTGGAGGTCTGCTCCTGAAAACCTACAACAGGTGCAGTCATTAGCCCTAGGGGTGTAACACCTGTTGGTGTCTGGCTAAATGTATATACTATGTTCACCAAACACCTCGGTAAGCACTTCTCTTAATGTTTATACCCATATATTAATGCTACTCTCACTTTTGGTTAGAGAAACTTCTCTTTTCAGATGGTGGTGATCTTGGGATGACTCAGAAGGAACCATAGTGCTGAGAAGTGACAGAGGAGTGCTCAGGACTGAAATATCTCTATCATACCTTCCAAGGCTCAGGGTCCATTGCAGAATAAATGGCAGAAGGAATGTAAGAGCCAAAGGAAAGGTAGGACTCCTTACAACACAAAATGGCCTGGATATCCATGACCTCACAGTGCCTGACCTACACAAGACCATCATAATAGGAGGAAAAGATGATAACATCAACATAAAAGAGAGACTGAGTGAGTGGGGGAAAGGGTATGATGGAGAGTGGAGTTTCAAAGGGGAAAGTGGGGGGGGGAAGGGAGGGAATTACCATGTGTTATTGTCTATAATTATGGAAGTTGTCAATAAAAAAAAAGACCTCCATGTGATTAGGAGCAGGAGTGATTGGTTAAAGGCAATTAATGTAAAGAATGATAAAAATTAAATTTGTGTTACTTATATATACATTTTAAGCACTGCTATTAATTAATTTATTTGAGATAGGGAGAGAGTATGGGTGTACCAGGGCCTCTTGTCTCTGTAAACAAAGTCCAGATACATGTGCCACTTTGTGCATCTAGCTTTACTTGGGTAGTAGGTAATATAACCTAGGCCTTTGCAAGCTAGTGCCTTTAAATACTGAGCCAGGGCCTGGAGAGACAGTTTAGTGGTTGAGCGTTCACCTGTGAAGCCTAAGAACCCCAGTTCGAGGCTTGATTCCCCAGGACCCACGTAAGCCAGATGCACAAGGGGGTCCATGCATCTGGAGTTCGTTTGCAGTGGCTGGAGGCTGTGGCATGCCCATTCTCTCTCTCTTTCTATCTGCTTCTTTCTCTCTCTGTCACTCTCAAATAAATAAACAAATAAATACTGAGCCATCTCCCATCCTGACCTAAGCACTGCTATTTAAGACCTAAAATGTGTAACTGTCAATCACCATTGTAGGTTGAAAACTTTTTCTTCATATACTCAGGTTCACTGAAACTGCTCTTTTTTTTGCATAAAACACAATGAGTATTGCATAGCATTTTTCAATTGTTTATAGTTAAGTTTTCCCCCCACATGGTTAAAACAATATTTAAATCCTCTTTTAATCTAAGACGTACAATATAGTGTTTTAGACAATCTTGTTTTCATATTCCTATGGTAGGCATAAACAATTGGAATAAAATCTAAATAACTCCTTTGTGAACAAGAAAGTTGTGAGAAAAGAGCATGACAAGGAAACAACTTTGTTGTGAGCAAATCAACCATGTCACCAATAATTACTGTGTCTTTACAAAGGAAATAGAGTTATCAGTTCAATAAGTGTGGTGACCAAGTAAAGATTCACTAAGAAGGTTTCTCCTTTAGTTAGAAAACAGCTTTCCCTGAGGAGGATAAAAAATTTTAACTAAAGAAAAGTAAATCAATTCTCATGAGCAAGAGGTTTCATTAAAAGACAGCACTGCCAGCAAGGGTAAGCTGTGTTCAGAGTACAGATCTTGTCAGCCTCTTTGGAGATGAGTTTTCTTTTTTTTTGAGACAAGGTCTGGCTATGTAGCCCAGGCTTGTGATCTTTCCTCTTGAGTGCTGAGTGCTAGAATTCCAAGTGTGTACCACAACACCAAGCCAGATGATGGCCTGGTTTTACCTGGTTTTATATAATATGTCTCTTCTGGAGACAATGATTTCAAGACAAACACTCTGGATGAGTTTTTGGCCATTTAACAGATGTATGAAATAAGGATATGAGAATCACTTATAAATTGCACAAGTATGTTTTTATTTTTACACATACATGAAAAACATCAATTGTTTTTACCAAGATGCAGGACAAAGACAAAAATTAGGTTGTTAGCTTAACGGGAATTATGCAGGCTTAAATTCCATATTATACAACATCCATTTTCCACCAGCTATATGTTTACTCCTTTTTATGGCTCTGACTTTTTAAAAAGTATTTATTTGGATGAGGGGAAAGAGAAAGTACATGGGTGTGCCAGGGCCTCATTCTACTGCAAACAAACTCCAGATGTATATGTCACTTTGTGCATTTGGCTTAGGGTACTGGGGAACTGAACCTGGGCCAGCAGGCTTTGCAAGTAAGTACCTTTAACCACCAAGCCACCTTGGCAGTCCCCTTTATAGCTTCTTAAATCATTAAAACATAGAATGTTTAAGTCCCTTGTCAAAAAAAAAAAAAAAAAAACCCTACAGTATTTTCCATACCTTTTGATAAGCAACAGTTGTACAGTTATTCTCATCCTTTTAGATGTATTATATCAAATGAAAAGTAGAGTTAGTAATAAACTCATCTTAGAGTATAGTCAATGTGACACTGGAACTCAACTAACAGGTCTTGAGAATTGTAATAAAAAATACTGAAGGAATTAGTAGGGTGATATGTGGACTTCTGAATAAGATAATGAGAAAAAGAACTATGATTAACAATATTGAGAAGCCCCCATATATTTGTTTTTAAATTATGTCTAATGAGACATTAGGGAGCCCTACTGCTAACAGACTCATCTACAACCAAAAAGTGGAGAGCCAAGTCACCTATACGAAGTGGTGTTATTAATGCATACTTTTTCATTTACTTATTTATGTGTTTGTGAGAGAGATGGAGCATGTGCGAGAGAGAATGGGCCTCTAGCCACTGCAAACAAACTCCAGACGCATGCATCACTATGCACATCTGGCTTATGTGGGTTCTGGGGAATGAACCTGGGTCCTAGGGCTTTGCAGACAAGTGCCATAACTGCCAAGCCATCTCTCCAGCCCTTTATTTATTTTTGGAAAAAAAAATTATTTGTGTATGAGAGAAAACAAGTGTGGGCATTCCAGGGCCTCTTAGCACTGCAAACTGAACTCCACACGCATGTGCCACTTTGTTCATCTGGCTTTATGTGGGTACTGGGAAATTAAACCTGTGTCAAAAGGCTTTGCAACCAAGCACCTTAATCCACTGAGCCACCTTCCTAGCCCATTTAATGCATATTTTACATAATACCATATTAGAAAGGATTTCTAAGCTCAGCATGATGGTGTACAGCTGTAATCCCAGAACTTGGAAAGCAGAAGCAGGAGGATTTGGGAGCACGAGGCTTGAGCCTAGTGATAGAGAAGGGCACCTGAAGGTCTCCTCTGGCTGCTGCACACATGTGTATGCACGTGCACATACACACACCCCAAAAATCAAAAAGGGGGTTCTATGCTGAATTGTGATTATTATCAAACACACATTGAACTTATTAGACCTCATATCTAAAAAACATAAAATATTTAATGCTTTAAACTGACCACATGTTGAAATGCTAGATTATATGTAATATACTATTAAAATAAGCCAGGCATCGTGGTGCATGCCTTTAATCCCAGCACTCGGGAGGCAGAGGTAGGAGGATCGCCATGAGTTCGAGGCCACCCTGAGACTACATAGTTAACTCCAGGTCAGCCTACCTCGAAAAACCAAAAAAAAAAATTTTTTTCACCTATTTTTTTTTTTGCTTTTTTAATATGCAGCTAGAAAAATCTAAAATTACATTGAACTTTGGTAGAAGATGACAAGAAGGTCGAGTAAAGCAAATAAACATGAGATGACAGAAAAGAGTACACATCAGGCTGAGGAGGAAGATCACGAACTTGAGGCCAACCTGAGCTGTGCAATCTCAAACCATGAAAGTAAACAAATAAAACAACTAAAAGGACTTCTAAATCTGCATTACTGTTCAATACAAGCCTGCTTATTAACAAAGTAAACTGTATAGAGACTGTATGCTGAGATATTACAATATAGCAGAAATGTCACACATCTTAACTTCAGTGGTTTTCTTGGGCAAATCACCTGTCTTCCTGGATTCTTAAATTTCCTCATTTGCAGAAAATGAACATCATCCTGATGCTTTCTATAATTACACCTCACAATGCTACAGAGAAAATTCAATGATATAATGAAGATGAGAGCATCTTACAAAGCAGAAACCCTGTACAAATATGGGTACAAGGTGAGAGGGAAATTGAAATTTACCTTTATGTGTTCTAAAACAGCAGTGGCAACATTTGTATGGAGATCAATAAGTCTTTTCTTTTCAAGGAGTTCTGGCAAAGAACTATAAGAATCAAAACAATGAATATAAACCACAGCATTTTCCAAGAGAGTCATGTAGATGTTAACAAAACCTGTCTATGTTTCCTCTGTGGAAACATCCAACAGTGAAACTGTGACAAAGAGACAAGTTAATCTGTTTACCAACTGAATTGTATCTTCAGGCTTGAATGCATACAGTTTACCTTATTTTAATATAGGTGGGGTGCTTTTTATTTAAAACTAATTTGGTTCTGACCTATTATTTCTATTGTTTTAATTTCTGCTTGAAAATTTTAGGGGTTAAGAATAAAATCAGATTAACAGCAACATGCTTTTACCAACATTTCTAAAACATGAAACTCCCTCTCAGTTGATGACATTCACAATATTGAAAAGCCTATCACCCTTCAATTGAGAAAAACATAGCACTATCAAAATTAATAATAACTTACCCTACTTTAGCATTAATATTATTTTCTAAGTAAAAATTTCACATCAGAAATATTTATTTAAAGAAGCAAATGATCTAAGAGGAATTAAGTGAGCTTGCGCATGTCAAAAGCACAAATCAGTTTAAGCTCAAAGGTGTATTTACTATTACCTACTATTTTCCATTATTAGAAACAGTAATCACTTTTTAACCTTTAACATAAATCTCATCATTAGAAGACATCACAGAGGTCACACTGAGATCTTACCTAACAGCGGATGTTAGTTTGGCAGTGTTGTCAGAAAGCATACTGATGGCTCCTTCATCTTCTCCTTCCAGTCCCTGGGAAGGAGGGAGAAATGGCACTAAGAACTTTACAAGTCAACACATTCTAAAACTTATTGATAAACAAGAAGTTAGTGCACCTCACATAACCATTCATCTCCTTTGAGGTGCAAGCATGTGTATGTGAATGTGTGTGTACAGGTACACATGTGTATATAAGTGTGGGTGCATATCGAGGATGGAAAACAACCTATGGTGTTACCCTGAAGTAAGCTGTCCAACTCTTTTTGAGACAGTCTCTCTCATTGGCCATTCTCCATCTTCCCAGTGCTGGAATTACAAGCATGTGTCATTTACATGGGCTTTTTCTTTATGTGAGTTCTGGAAATCAAACAGGTTCTCATGCTTTACTGGCTGAGCTATATAAGGATATGCATTTTTTTTTTCTGGTTTTTGAGGTAGGGTCTCACTCTAGCCTAGGCTGACCTGGAATTCAATCTGTATTCTCAGGATGGCCTCGAACTCATAGCAATCCTCCAACCTCTGTCTCCCAAGTGCTGGGAAAATAAAATGTCAAAGATGCATATCCCAAGATGCAGAGGTAGGAGGAGTGCCGTGAGTTTGAGGCCAGCCTAGGACTATAGAGTGAATACAAGGTCAGTCTGGGCTAGAGTGAGACTCTACTTTGGGGGAAAAAGAAAAGCCCAGATATTTTCCACAGGTGACACTGTTAATAAATGATATAGCTGAAAACTGAAGTTGAACCAAAATATGGGAGAACAAGCAGTATTGGAATGTGTGTCGCTATAATAATGTCACATTACATGTATTTTTTCCAATCACAGCTTATTCATTAACATTTTTCATCTCGTATGGCCAACTGGTATGATTGATGACTGTTTAAAACTGAAGAGTATTCCATCCAGCTTCCATGTGCATTTTATATAATTTCTTTTGAATAAACAGTAGGATCATGATAGTTGGAAAATAACATTCAATGAAAAAAAGTTTTTTCTTCTCAACATTAGGTTTCTTTCTTTTTAAATTTTATTTATTGGAGAGAGTGACATAATGAGGTGGGGGGGTGGTGGTAAATGAATGGGTATACCAGGGTGTCCAGCCACTACAAATGAACTCCAGATACATGCACTACCTTGTGCATCTGGCTTACGTGGCAGATAAGTACCTGAATGTTTAAGTCATCTCTCCAGCCCTAGGTTTCTTTTTGTAAAAAGAACACCTAAACAGGCCTTAGGACCCTGGTCCGAATCCCCAGGACCCACATAAGGCAGATGCACAAAGGGGCACAGGTGTCTGGAGTTCATTTGCAGTGGCTGGAGGCCCTGGCATGCTCATTCTCTCTTTCTATTTGCCTCTTCCTTCCTCTCTCTCTCAAGTAAACAAATAAATAATAAAATATTAAAAAAAAACAGCCAGGCGTGGTGGCACACACCTTTAATCCTAGCACTCAGGAGGCAGAGGTAGAAGGATCGTTGTGAGTTCGAGGCCACCCTGAGAATATAGAGTGAATTCCAGGTCAGCCTGGGCTAGAGTGAGACCCTACCTCAAAAAACAAAAACAAAACAAAACAAAACAAAAAACAAAAAGCAAACAAACAAAAACCTAAGCTAGATGTGGTGCACATACTTGTAATCCCAGCACTCAAGAGGTAGAATTGACAGGAGTTTGAGGCCAGAATGAGCTATAGAGTGAGACTCTGTTTCAAACAACAAAACATGACAAAATAACAACAAAACTTAAATAACCTGAAAATAATTTTGTTGTTATTAAAGCAGTAAATGACCTTGAACTTTTATGAGGAAAACAGAAGTCAACTTCTTTCTTTATCTCCCTAGATGTGTTCTCTATTCTCTATGATTCCTAGAGCATAAACAGAATCTTACCATGATGCTTTTAAGTCGTTTGACCTCATCTTCTTGGGCTCTGTAAGATTCTAGTTCTTGTTGAACTGATTCTGCAACTTCTGGGAATGGACTGAAACAGTATTGCATAAGAAGAATTAGGAATACGTTATTAAAAGATTGGTTTTTGTGTAAATTCTCAAATATATGCAAGATTTATTATTTTAAATGCATTTATTTAGTTTTGAATATTTTTCATGTATAGCACGGGAAGAAAATATTTAATAAAAGGTATACAGTTTTAAAATGAGTATCATAATAGGTATAAATCTGAAAAATTTTAAATTTTACTTCTATTTTTTTCAATAATGAGGTCCAATTTTCCCTTCAATTATATAAGATTGAAAATCAAAAGAAAAGTCATCATATTTCACAACATTAAATATTACTACCAAAGAAACATGTATCAAAGGGCCCACTCAACTATAATAACAGCATTCAAAAAATATCATGGGGCTGGAGAGATGGCTTAGCGGTTAAGGCGTTTGCCTGCAAAGCCAAAGGACACAGGTTCAACTCCCCAGGACCCACATAAGCCAGATGCACAAGGAGGTGCAAGCATCTGGAGTTTGTTTGCAGTGGCTGGAGTGCCCATTCTTTCTCCCTCTCTACCTGCCTATTTCTGTCTCTCTTTCTCTCTCTCTCAAATAAATAAATAAAAATAATTTAAAAAATATCATGTATGAGTAATTGTCAAAAACATTTTGTAACTTAGTACTCTATCACCCTGGGTCCACAGTTGTGGCAGACTTAACATCTACTCCCTCTCTTAATAATGACTTTCTAATGATTACAGAGGAAATGTAGACTAATGAATTCCAAAGTAAAGAATAGTATTAAAAATAAATTATAGAGGTGAAGAGGTGGCTTAGTGGTTAAGGTATAGCCTGCAAAGCCAAAGGATTTAGGTTTGATTCCCTACTACCTATGTAAGCCAGATGTACAAGGTGGCACATGCATCTGGGATTTGTTTCCAGTGGCTAGAGGCCTTTTTCTCTCTCAAAACAAATAAATAAAGTAAAATAATAAATTATAACTTTTTCTTTGCAAAGAAAGTAAAATCCGTGTTATAGCAAAATGGTTTTCCAATTCAAAAAAGTTACAAGCATTAAAAAAAGATTAAAACATACAAAAATCTCCAGCATTTTGAATTAAGTCTATTCTCTACTTCTCCTTAAAAATAAATGTAAAACAGGCTGGAGAGATGGCTTAGTGCTTACGGTGTATGTCTGCGAAGCCTAGAGACCCCAGTTCGAATCTCCAGGTCCCACGTAAGCCAGATGCACATGGTGGCACATGTGTCTGGAGTTTGTTTGCAGTTTGTTTGCAGTGGCTAGAGGCCCTGGTGCACCCATTCTCAGTCTCCCCCCTCCCGTCTCTAATAAATAGATAGATAAAAATAAATTCTAAAATAAATAAATGTAAAACACAACTCTATCAGGGATACAGATAGATCTACATTTTTAGAGATAGGAATTTGAAATACTGATAACAATTTATTTCCCTAATTGCTGATGAAAAGCATTCTGTTATTTCTTGGGGAAAAAAATCTTTCTTTTCTTCCTTGTATTTGTTTATGGTGTGCACATGTGGAAATCAGAGGTGTCAGATGTCTTTCTTAGTTGCTCTCCATCTTTTTTTTTTTTTTTGAGACAGGATTTTTTACTGAACCTAGAACTCACTGACACTGTCAGACTGGCTGGCCAGCAAGCTGGAGGGATCCTTCTGTCTCTGCCTCCCCAGCTGGGATTACAGGTACTTGATACCATGGTTGACTTTTTATGTGGATGCTGGGGATCTGAACTTGAGTCCTCATGCTTGCCTAGAAAGCACTTTAATTAATGACTGTGACATCTCTCCAGCCCTAAGAAATTATTTTTATCTCCATTTATTTGGAATGATTTCTCTAGCTATGATGATTACTAAATGTTCTGAGGCCATCAAGTACCCTAAGCCAGCATATGGGATGGGCATGGTGGCCTACAACAAATAATGTGACAATTTACTCTAAGTCTTTTCCATTATTTCTTATGTACTTTGAATAAACTCTGGCCTTCAGGCTTAGGTTCTCCCTCCACAGAGACATAGCATGGGGTCTGTATGAGGGTAAACATGGCACAGAAAGGAAAAGACCCAGTTTTGCTATCACAGAAACACACTAAATGAAGGACAGTACTGTTCTTTATAGAGGTCAGTGGAGCCAGCTATAAAATTTAGAAATATTATCTATAGAATCTGCAAAATCATATGGTATAAGGTAATGAAGACAAGGGCACCTCAGAAGAATCTGAGCCGTGAAGATACCTATACATGAACTGGCTTAACTACAGCTATCATAATCTTTTGCATTTGCTGTGCGAAAACAATTTCTCTCTCTCTCTCTCTGTTTTTGTTTGTTTGGTTTTGGTTTTTCGAGGTAGGATCTCACTCTAGTCCAGGCTGACCTGGAATTCATGGACTGGCTAACTACAGCTACCATAATCTTTTGCGTTTGCTGTGTGAAAACAATTTCTCTCTCTCTTTTTTTTTTTTTTTTTTGGTTTTTCAAGGTAGGGTCTCACTCTAGCCCAGGCTGACCTGGAATTCACTATGTAATCTCAGGGTGGCCTCGAACTCACGGCAATCCTCTACCTCTGCCTCCTGAGTGCTGGGATTAAAGGTGTGCACCACCATGCCTGGCTTTGAAAACAATTTCTCTTTAATGATGTATCGTTTAATTACTGATATTTCTCTTACTTACCTGCCTTTATGTTTCTGCCAAAATTTATCAACTGGGGTTAAATCATAAGACTTCTTGTTTTTTCTCTTTGGCCTAGCACCAGCTGGAGAGTTTTCTCCTCCTGCAGATTCTTCCAGATTTACTCTGTTTAAGTGGAAATCCTAGGAAAAAGTAAACCTGTTATACAACTGTTTTCTGGCATTAAGAGCCATAACAACCCCTACAATAAGGAACATAATTAACTCAGATTATTTACTATACTTTCTAAATTTCCATGTACAAAATATAGATGTAAAATTTAAAAGATGGGCTGTAATGCTTGCTGGTCTGAGTTCAATTCCTCCATTCCCAAATAAAGCCAGACACACAAAGTGGCACATGTATCTGGAGTTCATCTGCAGTGGCAAGAAGCCTTCTCATGCATATTCTCTCTCAAATAAATGAATAAATATTAAATTTAAAATACATCCTTATAACCTTTTGTTATATCTAAAAACACTTATCATTGTTTATGAATTTTAATGGAAATAGATATATATAATTAATACTTAAATATATGAGAAAAATCAGTCAAGGTTTTTGTGTATGTTTCTAAAAGTATTAATGCAGTTTCTTTCTTTCTTTTTTTAAAAGTTTTTTGAGGTAGGGTCTTGCCCAGGCTGACCTGGAATTCACTATGTAGTCTCAGGCTGGCCTTGAACTCACAGCAATCCTCCTACTACCTCTGGCTTCCAAGTGCTGGGATTAAAAGCATATGCCACCATGCTTAGCTGGCTCTATTAATGCATTTTATTATACTAGCATATACAAATTCTTTTGGGGGGTGGGGAGGGAGAGGGAATATGGGTGCTCCAGGGTCTCCACTGCAAACAAACTTCAGACATATGTACAACCTAGTGCATCTGGCTTTACATGGGTACTGGGGAATAGAACCTGGGTCCTTTGGCTTTACAGGCACGTGTCTTAACTGTTAACCCATCTCCCCAGCCCAAGGATTTATTTTATTTATTTATTATTTACTTTTTAGAGACAGAGAGAGGGGAAGAGAGAGAGAATAGGCATGCCAGGGCCTCTAGCCACTGCAAATAAACTCCAGACACATGCACCACCTTGTGCATCTGGCTTATGTGGGACTTGGAGAATCGAACCTGGATCCTTAGCCTTCGCAGGCAAGCACCTTAACCACTAAGCCATCTTTCCAGCCCCCATTTTTTTTTTTTTTTCAAAGTAGGGTTTCGGTCTAGTCTAGGCTAACCTGGTTTTCACTATGTAGTCTCAGGGTGGCCTCAAACTCATGGTGATCCTCCTACCTCTGCCTCCTGAGTGCTAGGATTAAAGGCATGCACCACCACGCCCACTTCAGCCCCTATTTACATACACATTTTGTACCTTCTTTTGTCATGTAACAATGCACTTTAGCTTGCTCCTGTCTACCTCACCTGTATCACAGGCACAAAGTAGTCAGTATTTGATTGCATCTATCTATTTGACCAGGCTTTTTTTCCCCTTTAATATATATTTTATTTATTTGAGAGATGGAAAGAGGAAGAGAGACAGAGACAGAGAGAAAGAATGGGTACACCAAGGCCTCCAGCCACTGCAAACGAACTCCAGATGCATGCGCCCCCTTGTGCATCTGGCTAACATAGGTCCTGGGGAATCGAACTGGGGTCCTTTGGCTTTGCAGGCAAACGTCTTAACTGCTAAGCCATCCCTCCAGCCCATGACCAGGCTTTTTGATGCTTGGTTGTTTCCAGTAACTTGTAAACTCTTGTTGGAGAGTCTTCACATTCTGATGTGGCACCTGATTGGTGGATTATATTTAAAACATGAAAATAGCATTCCCTTTCACATAAATTGTAAGAGCAAATCAGATCCAAAGTCATTACTTTCTGCTCAGGACTAATTTTACTCATCTGAGGCTTTTTCTTTTATCCTTACTCAAAAAACAAACATAGATCTTTTCTATCCTTTTGGAGGACACTATTCTTAGCACTTTATATTAAGTTACTTAATCCCTAAAACAACCATTACAAGACATAATAAAACTTTTACTTCAATGATGAAAAACTGAAGCATAGAGATAATATATTGCCCAAGATTCTATGAAAATACATGGTAGAAACAAGATTGAATCTCAGGCAGTCTGATTTTAGAGCACTGCTTGTAAGCATTATGATAATTCTGTCATAGAAAGAACCAGCTACTTGGATTAGATCCCTTCACTGTAGAACATGGGAATGTTAGGTAGCTAGATAGGTACTATGCATGCTCAGAGGCCGTTCCTCATAATCAGTTGGACTTTACCTCCCATTTTCCTGCTACACCAATTTTATTTTATTTGTGTGTGTGTTAGAGAGAGAATGGACTTGCCAGCAGCCTCTCAGCCACTGTGAACAAACTCCAGATGTGTGCGCCCCCTTGTGGGCAAGTGAGGCATTGCACCCTTGCATCACCTTTTGCGTCTGGCTAAATGTGGGACCTCGAGTATCCAACGGGTGTTCTAAGGCTTTGCAGGCAAGTGCCTTAACCGCTAAGCCATCTCTCCAGCCCTCTACACCAATTTTAAGAAAGGAAAGCATCACACCTGCCTTCCTTAAGAGGAAAATACCATATAAGGAGGAGGAGGGTGAAGGTAGCAGGGCTTTGTTGAGGTCCTATAGAATCTGAGTTCTACCTTTGACCCTGGGTGGAGACATGACATTCTAAGCTACCAAAATATAAGATTTACGAAGATATTCCATTGTTCTCTCCCTTAAAGAGTTAACCCAACTGGACCTGCCACTTACTTGGCCAGACCACCCCTCAGGAAAGCTGATTCACTTGAAGATATGTTAAGGAGATGAGAGGAATAATCATCCCCTGAATGAGGTAACATACTTGTACCCCAAGAAGCTCCCCTAAAGCAGGTGCTTGCAGCTCCTCACTGCTAAGCCTGCCTGCTTTTCTAAGTTCTGACTCAAAATGCTGAACTATTGGTTTCTCCCCACTTTTTTTTTTTTTTTTTTTGGGTTTTCAAGGTAAGGTCTACCTCTTTAGCCCAGGCTGACCTGGAATTTACTATGTTGTAGTCTCAGGGTGGCTTTGGATCCAGGTCATACTCTTAAGCATGCTTTTCCTAATACTCTGGTCATTCTCACTATTTCTATGAAGACGCCCTCCCCACCCCCATTGTACAACTGCTTGCAGAC
Organism: Orientallactaga sibirica; assembly: GCA_036365145.1. Classification (NCBI taxonomy): domain Eukaryota; kingdom Metazoa; phylum Chordata; class Mammalia; order Rodentia; family Dipodidae; genus Orientallactaga; species Orientallactaga sibirica. The sequence continues at coordinate 4,252,618 of JAEOAD010000059.1, forward strand.
CTTCACTGCTGACCCTAACTCAAGAGGCATGGTTTCTCTTTCTCTTCTCCATTTCTCCTCCCAGCAGCTGCCAAAATTTACAGCTTGCCTGTATTCTTGTTTTTCTCTCAAACTCAAATAAAATTGTCCTCAGACTTTCTTATGAGTTCATTTAAAAATTTTTTGAAATTAAAAAAATATTTTATTTATTTATTTGCAAGAGAGAGAGAGAGAGAGAGTAGGAAGAGAGAGAGAGAGAGAGAGAGAGAGAGAATAAATATGCCAGGGTCTTCAGCCACTGCAAACAAACTCCAGATGCGTGCCCCCTTGTACACTGGCAGATGTGGGTTCTAGGGACTCGAACCTGGGTACTTTGGCTTTGCAGGCAACTGCCTTAACCACTAAGTCATCTCTCCAGCCCTTTTATTTTTTTTTGAAATTTTAAAAAATTTATTTATTTATTTATTTATTTATTTATTTATTTATTTATTTATGAGAGAGAGAGAGAGAAAGATATTAAATTCTTTTATCAAGAGACTAAGAACTCATGAGAGAACCCTGATTCTTGGTAACAGGAAGACTTAGGAGGTATAAAAAGGCAGTAACGACTACTATAAAATATGCTACATTTCAACCTTTAATATTGTCTTATAGAGACTTCTCATAGTATCGTAACTAAAGAATATCAGGATGTTTGAAAATTCCTCTCCGTTTCCCCACATCTGATCTTCATGTTGCACAAAAATCATGATGACATAGCTCATCCAAATCAATGTAACTTGTTAGCAAAATTGCAGCCCTAAAAATAGAAGAGCTTATTATTGCTGGAGTATTGATGGAATACTTAAAACACAAGGTAAAAAGATGCCAAGGGTTCTGAGAAACAGCATAATAGCAGCCACATTTCCATTGTTTATGCAGTAGCAAGGCCAACTTAGAAAAAGTAGTTTTCAGTCCTGAAAATTGGGAAATTGGAACATTCTATGCTGTACTTAATCACCTAAAAGCAATTGAAATTTGTACACAAATAAAAAAAATCAGTTTTAACATGGTAAAGTTTAATCTGTTTTCACGTATAGACTTGAAAGACTGGTCAATCATGCCTCGAATTACCTCAAATTACCAGATGTAAATAAGCGCAATCAGAAAATGCCAAAAACACCGAGAAGCCTTCAGCAATCTTGTTTTCTGTTCATAAGTTAAGTGGATAGAACCAATGACAACTAAAGTCAACATTACTTTTGGATAAAAGAGATGACATCTATTTATGCAGTGCTAAGATCTACATTCATATATGACAAAAGTGAAAGCAAATAAAAATAAATTTTATTTTGGCAAGAATTTATAATCTTTTTGACTGCAAGTACTATCAAAGTAACCTCTGAATGGTAGCTTATTCAACAGATGCACTGTAGAGTCATTAATATAATGTCAATAATAAAGTTTCACATTAAACTGACACTAGCTCACCTAAGAGATCCTTTACTTTATACTATCATGCTAGCAACAAGAAGGAGATACAGTATAGTATCACACTAAGAGATCCATTACCTTGTACTATCATATTAACAGCAAGAGGGAGATAAAGTATAGTATCACACTAAGATCCTTTACCTTGTATTATCACACTAACAAGAGGGAGAGAGGGAGATATAGTACAACCTATCATATACTTTGGGAATACATTTTTAAGTGCCTATTTTTCATTCCTAGACATAAACTCAAGATTTTTTGTTTTGCTTTTTTGGTTTTTTGAGGTAGGGTCTCACTCTAGACCAGGCTGACCTGGAATTCATGCCTTTTAATCCCAGCACTTGGGAGGCAGAGGTAGGAGGATTGCTGTGAGTTGGAGGCCACCCTGAGAATACAGAGTGAATTCCAGGTCAGCCTGAGCTAGAGTGAGACCTTACCTTGGAAAACCAAAATAAAATAAATAAATAAATAAAAAAAAAAAATAATAATGAAAAAGGGTGTTGAAAGGTGTATTTTCTCTAGAGTAGGGCAACTATCTGTCTAGAATATCGCAACTATTCCCTTCAAACTTGAGATTTATGAGATAAGTAAAAACTGGGTTTCATATAATAATATGAAAGTGGAAATGAAAACCAGACGTGGTGGTGCATGCCTTTAATCACAGCACTTGGGAGGCAGTGGTAGGAAGATTGCTGTGAGTTCGAGGCCACCCTGAGACTACATAGTGAATTCCAGGTCAGCATGGACTAGAGTGAGACCCTACCTCGAACCCCCCCCCCCCCCCCCCAAAAAAAAGTGGAAATGAGGGTATAGTAGGGAGGGCAAGAGGGAGGGGGGGAAAGATAAAGAGAAACAAACAATAAAATTAGATTGAAATACAACCCAATTATGGTGGTTTGAATGTAAAATGTTCCCATAGACTCAAGTATTTGAATACTTAATCCTCATTTGCTGGTGCTATTTGGGAATGGTGTAGAGCCTTTGGGTGTTGGAGTCTTGCAAGAGGAAGTGTGTCACTGGGGGGTAGGCCTTGGGTTATTGTAGCCCAGCCCTGCTTGCCACACTCAGCTCATTTTTTCTACTTCCTCTCTGCTAATGTGAAGATATGACATAGGCTTCCTGCTTAGGACTGCCATGCTTTTTCTTACCATGATGAAATTTCCCCTCAAAAGTATAAGCCAAAACAAAACCTTTCCTTTCATAAACTACAAGAAAGTAATTGATAAAATAATGAAAATAAATTTTTTGTATGGTAATAATAAATTTTAAAAAAGGAATTTATCATTTTTTCCCAAGGGAATTGCAAGAGATACCCTTTATAGGTTAACACATTAGGGTTTCAATGTACTGATAATACCGGTAATAGTTTCAATCTGATTTTTGTAAAATTAAAGCATTATCTGAAGCATTTTTCAAGGCTCTTCCATAAAACTGATTTCCATATGAGGAAACTGAACTCTAAGCTCCTAAAAAAAGGTAGTCAAATGTATTGCTAATGCCCCTGAATAGTTTAGAACCAGTTTCAGGGCAACAATCTCAGCTAGTAGAGACTATGCTTCTAACTAGACAATTTAAATTAGTTCTTAGAAACTAAAATCTTCTGTTTTTTTTTTAAAGATTATTAATTCATTTATTTGCAAGAGGTGGGGGGAGGGAAGGAGTGAGAGAGGCAAGGAGAGGAAGGAAGATAGAGAGGGAGGGGCAGAGACAAGACAGACATTATGGGTGCGCCAAGGCCTTTTGCCAGTGTAAACAAACACCAGAAGCATGTGCCACTTTGTGCATCTGACTTTATGAATATTAGAGAATTGAACTTGGGTTGTAGGCTTTGCAAGCAAGCACCTTGAGCCACTGAGTCATTTCCCCAGCCCCTCAATTGTCTTTTTTAATGAGAAATCAATTATACTCAACAATTAATCTCCTGAAGAATATACAGTACTTACAGAATTCATCTATCTTTTAGAATACATACATAAATACTGAGTAAGATAGGCTCCTAGCTGGGTGGGGTGGCACAGGCCTTTATTCCCAGCACTTGAGAGGCAGAGGTAGGAAGATCACTGTGAGTTCAAGGCCACCTATAGACTACATAGTGAATTCCAGGTCAGCCTGGACTAGAGTGAAAGCCTATCTCGAAAAACCAAAAAAAAAAAAAAAAAAAAAAAAAAAAAAAAAAAAAAAAAAAAAGAAAGAAACAAAAAAAGGATAGGCTTCTGGCTAAAATTATATATCTGTATTTATAACACTGCTATGTTGAATGACCACAGAAACAACATTCAGAATGACAGTACATGGATTTTAAGTCATCTTAAAATTTAAATCCAAGTGGTTTATGTTTTACATGAATCATATAAGATTTCTTTGGCAAATCATATAAATAGCTTGTCAAATAAAACTCAAATAAAACAAAGATGAAAACAGAGAGGACCTGTGAGCCCATCCACTGCCCTGTTTCACTCTGTCACCGCATGTGGACTCCTCACATGAGGTCAGACACATTGTGACCTCTGCGCCTGCACCAATCCCACCCCCATGCAGGCTCCACCTGTGAGGCCAATGGTTATAGAACTTCAAGCACTTCCTGTTCCTCACCACTGTACCATGTGGACTTTTCTCATGAAGTCAGAGACCATGGACCTCTGCCTGCTCCCTACACCACATCAAACAAAGATGCCACACATGAGGACACAAAAGGACCCCTGCACCTACTATCTGGGGTACTTGCTGCATGCTGCAGACTCTGCCATGATGAAGTCAACACTGTGAGATCTCTGTCCTGCCCCTGGCACACTTGTACTGAGTGGGCTCTATTGTGAAGTCAGTGGCCTTAGGACAACTCTCACCTCACTGTGCACATGGTCCACAGTGAAATCAAAGGCCATGAAACCTTCATTCTTGCTCCTTGACCCTTCCACCCCCACCACACCATACACCACACCACACTCTGCACTTGGGGTTATAAGTCATGTGACCACTATGTGCCTGCCTCTGGGCTCCTCCTGCCCCACCATATGGGTGTTAACCATAAGATTAGAGGCCTTGGGACCCCCACACCCACCTCCAGCATATCCTATCCATGAATAGACCCTGTCAAAGAGGTGTGACTGTAGTCCCCACACACCCCTCCATTTGCACTGGGTGAATTCTGACTGGAGTTCAGAGTACACATGATTTCTGGTACAGGACCCCAATACACACACATATCGCATGGCAACAGCTGGTAAGGCAGAAGCTATATACCACCTTGCTCCATGAATTAGAATTGAGGGTCTCCACACCTTAAGTCAAGCAACTTTGATAAAGCCAAGCTAAGATAAGCTAATGTGAGGGAACACCTATGAGGACGAAGAAATTACCAAGCACAACAGGAATTACCAAACACCTTTCAAAAAAAAAAAAAAAACTCTGACGATAAATGGTCTTCATCTCTAATGAAAATACACACTTGCAGACTGGATCTTTTTGCTCTCTAAGAAACCTAACCATCAGAAACAGATACTATCTTAGGTAGAAACCACAAAAATGATTTCTCAAGCTTCATTCACATAAGAAATGCTTTAGCATCTTTTACTTATTTTTTTCTATAGCTCTTGAATGTGTTAACCCTTCTTCAGTCCGAAGTATTTCAGTGAATGAAACTTGAGTAATCATTATTGTCATGCCTATAAAATATTCCACCTAAACACTACAGAATATACCATGCACTAACTAAAAAGAGTTCATATATTAAGACACAAAGCAAGTCTCAACAAATTTAGGAAAATTGAAATAACTTCTTGCATTCTTTTTCTTTCTTTCCTTCTTTCTTTCTTTCTTTCTTTCCTTCCTTCCTTCTTTCTTTCTTTCTTTCTTTCTTTCTTTCTTTCTTTCTTTCTTTCTTTCTTTCTTTCTTTCTTTCTTTCTTTCTTTCCCTCCCTCCCTCCCTCCCTCCCTCCCTCCCTTCCTTCCTTCCTTCCTTCCTTTCTTTTTTTGGTTTTCTGAGGTAGGGTCTCATTCTAGCCCAGGCTGACCTGGAATTTACTATGTAGTCTCAGGGTGGCCGCAAACTCATGGTGATCCTCCTACCTCTGCCTCCCAAGTGTTGGGATTAAAGGCATGCACCACTATGCCTGACTTATTCCTTGTATTCTAACTGCAATGGAATAAAGACAGAAATCAACACAATATAAACAACAGAAAATATACAAACTCATGGAGCTGAAATAACACACTATTGATTGAATAAGTTACCGAGGAATTCAGTAAGTTCCTGGAATTGAATGAACATGGAAACAACATTCCAAAGCCTATGGGATACAATGAAGGCATTCCTAAGTGGGAAGAGTGATTTCTACATTTCAGAGAGATCTCAAATAAATAATGATGTTGAAAAACAAGAACAAATCAAATTCAAAGGTAGTAGATGGAAAGAAATTGATGAATTTGAAAGCTGTAAAGAAACTTTAAAAGTATTTAAAAGTATTAGTTTTTAAAAATCAACAAATAACGGCATGGTTAAGGTCTATGCCATCTCTAGCACAGTCTGTTTACATCTAAAAACTGCCTTAAGTAGAGTGTGGTGGTGTATGTCTGTATTACCCATATTTGGAGAATGAGGCAGGAGGATTACTGTGAATTTCAGGCCAACTGGGATTTAGTGTAAGGCTCTGTTTCACAAAAACTTAAAACCAAACACCAAAAGACAAAATAAAATAAAGTGCAGTAAAATTTTTGAATAGAATTATGTCACTACAACTTCTGCAGTTTATCACCAACCTCTTCAAAGCTTGCAAACATTTTTTATTATGTGAAGATTAAAACAATTTTGCTATCTATTTTATCTTTTTAAATTCCTTTTAAAATTTTGTAAATTTTTATTTATTTACTTGAGACAGAGGGGAGAGAGAGAGAGAGAGAGAGAGAGAGAGAGAGATGGAAGGAGAGAGAGGCACCAATGCTTCCAGCTGCTGCAAACAAACTCATGATTGTGCCACCTTGTGCATCTGGCTTATGTGGGTCCTGGGGAATAAAACTTGGGTCCTTTGGCTTTGCAGGCAAGCGCCTTAATTGCTAAGCCATCTGTCCAGCCCTATTTTATCTTTTATTTATCAAACATCTCATTTTCAAAGAGTGGGAAATAAAAAGTACTATAGTGGGTAGTATAAAAAAAAACTTACGCTCCTTATTTCAATCTAGAAACCTATCAAAAACCAATATTGGGCTGGAGAGATGGCTTAGTGGTTAAACGCTTGCCTGTGAAGCCGAAGGACCCTGGTTCGAAGCTCGATTCTCCAAGACCCACGTAAGCCAGATGCACAAGGGGGTGCACGCATCTGGAGTTTGTTTGCAGTGGCTGGAGGCCCTGGTGCGCCCATTCTTTCTCTCTCTACCTGCCTATTTCTGTATTTCTCTCTCAAATAAATAAATAAGTAATAAAATATTTTTTTAAAAACCCAGTATTAGCATTGTGGGCTTGGGGAGCTTTCTGCCATAGTTATATATCTCTGCTTAAACGCTGCTGTCAGAAGATATCTCAGTCTCCCCGCTGACAGCAGCACTCAGAGCATACTCCTTGGGGCTGAAAGTACTTGTACCTGCTTTATCTCTCACACTCACAACATTCCAAGCGTCTACAAAGATCCCAGCAATAAATCACATTCAGGAATCAGGAAGGATTCCAATACATCTCAGATATGGCATAGGCTCCATACTATTATGACAGGGGTGAAGAGGTGACCCTTAAACTGTATGCTTTTACTAAGCCTCTGACTCCTGGGCTCCCACCAAAAGTCAGGACCCCAGTAATAAAATATACTTCAAGTCTAAACAGGACTTTCTCACTGTGTCGATTGTGTATGGCTCTTTCTGCTCCCTCTCTTAGATCTTACTTCTGGTTCTTACCCAGACCTTGAAATCTTGAGTTACAATCTTTGCCACCCAGGAGTCAAGAAAAGTCTCACATTTTGAACATCCCTCTAAATGTCTGTGGTCTCTTGCTCCAATTGAACTGCAAATGGCTACCCTTGAGATAATTTTCTTTTCATTTCTCATATAACTCATACTGCTGAATGTGGGACTGCCTTCTTTACTATCTCCTGACATCTTACATTATATGCTTCCCTCTTTCTTAAAACAACTCTAGCCTTGCAAGTCACCAGTCTGTAGTCTGTAAGTGGTTCTCAATCAGAGGCAATATTATCCCTGCCTGCCACTTCTCCTCAAGCCATATTTGGCAATGTGTGAAGACATTTGGATCAAGACTGAGGGAGTGACAATACAGGTATACAGAGAGTTTAGGCCAGGAATGATGGAAAAATCTTAAAATGTACAAGAAAGCCCCTACAACAAATGATCAGGTTCAAAGTGTTGATACAATAATGCCAAGGTTGAGAAATCCTGGTCTATATTAGTCACTATTGCCATCTTCAGGACACTTTTATTTACTGCATCATTAACCGTTCTGTAGATCATTCCCATCATTTTTCTCATTAAAAAAAAAATCTTACTTGGATCTCACATTCTCCTTCTGGCAACTACTCCCTTTTCCAGCTCTCCTATGCAGAAAAAAAATTAAGGTAATAAAATGCTTCTCTTTGCAATCTTTCTTAATCCCACTTCAGTCTGTTTCATCCATGAACTTAATTTTTGGTGTTTTGAAACAGGATCTCAGGTATTCCATACTGGCTTTGAATTGGCTAAGTAGCTGAGGATCATCTTGAAATCCTGATTCTCCTGCCTCCACCTCCAAAGTGCTGGGATTACAGGTATGTCATGCCCATTTGTCCCTCTGCTTTTACTCACCTCAATAATGATCTTGACATTACCGTGTGCAATGGTGATTTCAGTCACCAGTTTATCCTCGTCTCCTCATTAAAATAACTAACTCCTGCAACAAACAACACAGATCTAACTCTTCATCTCTCTCTGGCTGTTCTTACATGATAGCTGGTTCTTATTCAACTTGACTTCTGATGGTAGACATGCCTCAAGAGTTCACATCTGGAATCTATACTCTTTTCTATCTTGTTTACATGGTTAGTTTAGCTTTTCTCTCTAGGGAAATAGACTTACTTATTTAGCTGGGCATGGTGGTGCATGCCTTTAATCCCAGTACTCTGAGAGGTAGGAGGATCACTGTGAGTTCAATGTCAGCCTGAGACTTCATAGTGATTTCCAGGTCAGCCTGGGTTAAAGTGAGACCCTAGCTCAAAAAACCAAAAAAGAAAAAATAATTTACTTATTTAATATGAAAAAGGCATGGCTGCTCATTTTTCTTTAATCCCTCCCTTGCATCACTGTTAATTATAACCACTAATTTATCCTATATTTAAAAATCATGAAGTAAGGGTTAGAGGACTTGCACAAGGCCTTGGGTTCTGGCCCTAACATTGTAAAGTTATAATTTAGAAATTTAAATTTCAAAGTAGCACTATTCTTGATCCACATTACTACTTTTATTCATATTTTTCACGTTCGTGGTTATTAACTTTGTGCCTGTAGCCATATCAGTTTTACATCCAGGAAATTGCTGACTGCTACCACATTTGAATAATAAGTGCTGTACTTAGCTTCTTACCAGTACATCATGCACCAATGCTTGATATGTCCAAGTATGATGTAAAGGAGTTGCCAAATCTATGTTTCTGTCAACAAGGACTAGTAAAGGCCTTTGGAAGCTGCAAATACAGTTTAGAAATTATATAAACTTGATAGCAATGTACACATTTAAAATTTTCTAGTACTTTGCATTATATGCCATTTTGATATAAACAGTTATAATCTAAAAACTATAATGCTTTAAAATTTTTAATAGTTATTATAATGATTTGGGCTACTTAGAACCAATGTTTAATACTAGATTTTAAGTCTTAGGGAACTTTCTTAAAGGAAGAAAGTCATACAAATATCTTTACAGAATAATTTTTATAGTTAAAATAAGTTTCTTCTCAGACATAAATTTAATATATTTTTTAAAAAGGCAAAATGTAAGAGTTACTGTCAGACTCAGAGAAAACATCATCTTAAATATTTATACAAATGTTGGACAATTTAATAAACTACAAATTACAACTTTTTTGCTATAAACACAACTTCAAGAAAATGGAGTCCAGAGGAGAGCCCCACAAGCCCTATCCCATTATAATATGCAACATAAAAATATTATGTCAAGTGGTAACTACTCACTCAGCAGATAAAGCATAATGTATTATGGGTGGTTTAATTCCATTATTATAATTCAGATGTGAAAACAAACTGAGGCATAAAGTCATTTGGTTACCATGTGTTTACATAAGTTATTTTCTTAAGAGGTATTATTAAGAGTACATACAAATTTCAGAATTCATTACTACATAATATATTAGCTATACTTATCTCCTTCTGCAAAACAACCATTTTACTAACTCTTTATACATTACAGACACAGTTGGGTAGACTTTTCTGTGTTCTGCCTCTACATTAAAAATCAGAGTGACACCCTTAGCAATAATTGTTTATTATTCCAGATTATGAGGAAGGTGGGAAGATAGCCTAAAGCAGGGTTTCCTAACCTTGGCATTACTGACAATTAGGGCTAGATAACTGCTCATGAGGGTTTGTACTGCGCATAGTGATGTTACAAAACACCCTAAAATGCACACCCAGATTCCAGCAGCATCTACCCAGTTACCACTGCCAATGTCTCCAGATATACCAAATGTCTCTGGGTACAGAAACCGATGTGATTGGTAATCACTACCTTATAGCTAGGTTTAACAATTTGCTGACTAGAATAATTTAAAAATGCATCCAACAAGTTAAGATATTATGAGTAAAATTGTGATGTGAACAAAACTTTAAAACATCTAAGGGAAATAGTGCCCTTGTACTGGCTTCCACCACAGCACTAAAAACAGATTTATTAAGAAAGGCATGGAACTGTATTTGCCTCTATTAAAGAAATACTCAGGTGAGCATTTTGTGTTTCTGCTCTGCTTAATGAGAAATATTGTGAAGAATATTTAAGAGCAGCAAGAAAATTAGAACAGTTTAAAGTAACATAAGACTTGAGACTACCAACAATTAGAAACTGTCATTTCTAGTAACAATCGAGCCGTCAATAACTTTGGCATTACTTGTTCACACTATAATTGACAGCAATGACAGAAATACCTTGCAAGTTATTAGTATTTCAATATGAAATAGAAATTTAAGAATAAATATGTAAACAAATATAAACACCACAAGTTTTTCAGTATTTTGTTACTAAGTATAATTGAAAGGATATGGTTTCTGACTTTCAAAGCCATGTAAACAGAGAAATTATTGTACAGATGACAAAATGTAATAGATATTTCTACCAGAAGATAAATTCAGTAAGGTATCTATTTGCATGTCAAGAATAACTTGAGTCAAAATCTGTTTGCTGTGAGTTCAAGGCCAGCCTGAGACTATGTAGTGAATTTCAGGTCAAGCCTGGGCCAGAGCAAGACCCTACCTTGAAAAACAAAAACCAAAAAATCCGGGTCACCTGATTAATAATAATAAATTCCCCTTACAAGATGAGGGTTTTTATCATACAGGAAAAACAACAACAACAAAAATCCTCTATTTTTTTTCAAATATAAGTATATTGATAACATAATACCTAAATTGTCCAGCTCCAAGTGTATCACCTGTAAAAAGACTGTTTCTTGCATCTCTTAGATTTTCTCGAAGTTTCTTATCTAGTTTCTGCAAAATCAAATTTTAGATAAACTCTTAGTAACATTTTTACTTCATGTAGGTATGTCACTGTATTCTTATTTATATAAGGAAGAAACTTGAATTCCTTTAGAAAATGGTGGTTCTAAACCTAAACATCTTAGTGTTTTAACTGTTCTAATGCTAACATAACCTGTACTTAAGATTAAGACCTTATCTATAGAGCTTCAGTTCTGACTTCACTAACAAGCACTTTTATACTGGCTAATTTTTCTTTAGTTGCAGGAAACATTTTGCAGTAATGACCAATCTCCTCTTAAGCATAAAACTCTGTTAAACTAAGGATGCTATTCACAAGGAAGAAAGGTTGATGGGGACTGGGGTAAACAGAGTACTGCAAGGTAGAAGAGGCCCAGATTAAAAATGGAGGATGTGATGGGAGATTAGCCTTCACAAGCAAATGATTCATGTGAGCTACTAAGGCCAAAAAAGATTAATGTGCTTAAGTCTGGCCTTCCATACTACTTACTCTCTTTCCTTTTTAGTAATTCTTTAAGTTCTCAAGTTTAAATAAAAGAAACTTTAAAGAAAATTTGTTATTGTTTAACATATAGTGAGATAGGCTTTTGTTTATTTGTGTGTGTGTGCAAGTGTGTGTACATGTTCATGTACGGGTGGGTGAATAAGCACGTGTGTGTGGGGGGGTGTGTACATGTGTGTAGGCCACAGGGCCACCTTAGGCGTTGTTTCTCAAGAATGCCATCTTCTTTTTGAGATGGCCTTTCATTGGACTGTAGCTTGCCAATTAGGCTAGACTGGTTGCCCAGTGAGCCCCAGGGATCCACCTGTGTCCACCTCCCCAGCACTGGGATTACAAGTGCTTTCCACACCTGACAGTTTTACAAGAGTTCTGGGGATCAATCTGCCTAGCATGGAAGTTGTAAAATGTACTTTATCATTTAAAAGGGGTTATGTTGATAATAAGCAGTTGCTAAAAGAAGTTGAGTATTAAATAATTTGGGAGGAAAATAAGCATAGAAAATACTTAAAAGATACAAGGTTGAATGAGGAATATGCATTTAGCAATAAAAGAATGAGGACTGGAATAGCATAGTGGAGTAAAAAAATATTCTATTTTGTGTAAGTACACAATGATTACTTTTTGTTTTTAGTAGGTCCCAATGTAATAAATATTTATATTGGTACTTAATACTTCACTACAGTAATTTGATACTGAATAAAAACACTTGTACTTGTTAGAAGATAATTCACAGAGTACTGCTTATACTCAAGTGAGATGCAGACACTTACCACTGCCACCATTTCTGCTGCCGTTCCTCTTGAGCACCGGATGATAGGAACAGCACCTGTTTTAATAATAAATGTCAGGAATGACCTTGGGTCTTAATTAAAATGCATACTTTAAGTTAAAATATATAATAGGCATACAATTTTAGGCTACAAACACAAACTGAAACTTCTCATTAAAAGAGAAAACAAAGCCAGAAAAGGACTGATAGTCAAAGAATTCACATTAGAGCCTTTTTTTTTTGCTTTGTTTTTTTGAGGTAGCGTCTCACTGTAGACCAGGCTGACCTGGAATTCACTATGTAGTCTCAGGCCAGCCTTGAACTCACAGCGATCTTCTCCTACCTCCACTTCCTGAGTACTGGGATTTAAAGATATGCACCACCACGCCTGGAAGAATTCACTTTAATTTGAATCAAACTAAGAGTAAAAAGAGCTTAACTAATACACAAGTTTTGAATTCTTATTTCAATACCAATTTAAAACATAACAGAAGACATTTTTTCACATCATGTAAGAAGTTCCTAAAAGTGGCCTCTCTTCACTATCCAAGCAACTCCCTGGATCTCTTGATTTCTTCTCTTAATGCAGTCAATGTTATCAAAGGCTAAAATTCTATAGTAATAAACAAAATTTAATTGCAGTTGTGAATGTACTGAGTACATTATAATTTTTATACACTGAAATGGCTGCATTTTAGATTCTTCAGGAAAGTATGCTGTCAATGAAAAAAGTAAAAATGTAGAATATTGGCAAATTAAAAAAAGTTTTCTTAAGCCAGGCATGGTGGCACACACCTTTAATCCCAGCACTAGGGAGGCAGAGGTAGGAGGATCGCCGTGAGTTTGAGGCCACCCTGAGACTACATAGTGAATTCCAGGTCAGCCTGGACTAGAGTGAAACCCTACCTCGAAAAACCAAAAAAAAAAAAAAAAAAAGTTTTCTTATGATGACCTAGGTTATATATGTTTGGTATATAAAAATAATATTAGAAATAAATAGCTAACTCTCTTGATTATAGCTAATCCTCAAATAATTCTATTAAAAATCAGAAAATCGTAGCAGGGCATAGTGGTTCAATGCCTGTAATCTCAGCACGTGGGAGGATAGGAAGATCAAGAATTCAAGACCATCTTCAGCCATATAGTAAATATGAGGGCAGCCTGGGCTACAAGATATCCTGTTTCACAGCCCAGTGTGGTGGTGCATGCCTTTAATCCCAGCACTCAGGAGGCAGAGGTAGGAGGATTGTCATGAGTTTGAGGCTAGCCTGAGATTACATAGTGAATTTCAGGTCAGCCTGAGCTAGAGCAAGACTCTACCTCAAAAAACAAAAACAAACAAAAAGAGATACCTGTGTCGAAAAATAAAACAAAATGAACAGAAGCCACCCTGAGACTACATAGTGAATTCCAGGTCAGCCTGGGCTACAGTGAGACCCTACCTCAAAAAACAAAAAAACAAACAAACAAACAAACAAACAAATAAAACTAGAAAGGCAATGTAGCTAATCTTGGCACTCAGGAAGCAAAAGGACAATTAAAATTCAACATGAGACTTCTGGATAAGATGGCGGCATACTAGCCACACCAAAGCAGCCTAGGGAGGGAAATAAACAGGAACACACAAAATTACTCTTCTACTGAAAAGTGAAGGTGTATAAGTTATTAGCAACCACATCAGAGAAGCAGGAGAGATCAAGATCTTCCAAAAAAGAGGAAACTGGCCAGTATCCTGCCAAGGTGTTAGCAGCTCCAATCCGCGAGCCCGCCTACCCGGCAGCATGACAGATCGGTAGGAGCAGAAACAAAGTGGGGCGATTTTCCACAGACACCATCTTCCTTGCAAAGTCAAGACAGCAGAGACAGCTGAGCATGCAGTTCAATGGGAGAGAGAGAAATCACCAGTGGAGATACCAACACTAGACACTGCAAGCCTTAAATTTGGCCAGCCAGGCCAAATGAGCCAACAGGAACAATAGTGACACATCTGTTATGGAGGAAACCAACTGCTCTCTACTTGGAATGGAGGCCCACTCCATGGGAGGGAATACATGCCTGATACTGAAAACCAATGACAGGGGTAGTCATGAGCCCTAGGGGTATACCACCTGCTGGTATCTGGCTAAACGTACATACTTTGCTCACCAAACTGCCCAGTGAGCACTTCTCTTAATGTTCATGCCCATGTATTAATGCTATTCTCACTTTTGGCTAGAGAAGCATCTCTTTTCATATGGCAGTGACTTTGGGATGACTCATAAGGCACCATAGTGCTGAGAAGTGATAGAGGAGTGTTCAGCACTGAAACATCTCTATCATACCTTCCAAGGCTCAGGGTCCATTATGGAAGAGGTGGTAGAAAGAGTATAAGAGCCAAAGGAAGGATAGGACTCCTTACAATGTGCTCCTCCAGAGACAAAATGGCCTGTATATCTATGACCTTGCAGTGCGTGACACTACCTACACAAGATCATATTAATAGGAGGAAAAGATGATGACACCAAAATAAAAGAGAAACTGATTGAAAGGGGGAAGGCATATGATGGAGAGTGGAGTTGTAAAGGGGAAAGTGGGGGGAAGGAGGGAATTACCATGGGTTATTATCTATAATTATGGAAGTTGTCAATAATTTTTTTTTAATTCAACATGAACTCACACTATATAGGAAGACCCTGTCTTAAATACATGTATATGGAGATATATATGTATGTGTGTGTGTGTGTATATGTATGTATGTATGTGTATATATATATATATACACACACATATACACACATATATATACATATACACACATATAATCTTGATATATATATAGATGACAATGTCTAGGTTGTTTTATATATATATAGTTTAGTGTGTATATATGTATATAAAAGCAAAAATAGAATATTATGCATACCGTCCTGAGAACATTCCTTTCTTTTTTACTTAGTAATTTAGTCTCAGCATTCTTTTGTTGGAGTGGCAGTAATTTCAAGTCTTCCTTGTGGCAGTGTGGGGAGGGGGTAACTCCTTCCCATATTCTATGCATAATAAGATGGTTCTAACACCTTAAAGTTCCCACTAGTACATCTCTTTTCTAATCTACTCTTAGTTTTGAAACAACAAAAATAATTTTCATAGCTGGGCGTGGTGGTGCATGCCTTTAATCCCAGCACTTGGGAGGCAGAGGTAGGAGGATTGCCAAGAGTTCAAGGGCACCCTGAGACTACACAGTGAGCTACAGCGAGACATTACCTCAAAAAAAAAAAAAATCATGCGTACAATAACCCTAGCCACACATGAATTTTTAGAGGTTGTATAGGATGGTAATATAGAAAGATAATTATGTCTGCATAATGACTAAAATTTCTACAGATGTGTTTAAATAAAAGATTTGGGACTATAGCCCAGTGATAAACTTCTTGCCTAGCTTGAATGAAACCCTGGGTTTGACTCCCAGCACAGCAAAAATAATCAACCAATATCCAAACTAATTTGAGGGCAGTGAGAATAGAGGCAGCAAGTAGATGGAAGTAAAATTCTTAAAAGAAGGAATCACAAAGGTGAGAGGCATGTTCAACTAGCTTTCCTCCTGTGGTTCTTCCTACCTCACAAGGTGACAGGAGAAATAAACAGAAAATAAACAGACTTACTAGGTCAGAAGTCAAAGCTCTGGGTCTAGAAGTAGAAAGTAAAAAAAGAAATTGCTGAAAGGAAGGAGCCCTAAAATCTGTATATAATTCTTCCTAAATGTTTGTCCAAGTCCTATACTTTGCATGTTATCTCTTTAATATTCTCTTCTGCACTTCCGGTTAAGATGGTGGTGTAAGAGCCATGCCAAAACAGCCTAGGGGAGAAAAAGGAACCCCCCCCCCAAAAAAAAAACCCAGCAAAATACACTCTTCTACTAAAAAGTGAGGTGTATAATAAATTATCAACCGCAGTAGAGAAGTAAGAGAGTCCAGAGCGTCTAGAGCCCACAGAAGCAGGCAGAAGCGGCTGCAGCAGCAGTAGCACCAGTTTTACATGGCTGAAGCCACCAGACTTGGCCTGAGCTACAGAAAAAGCCAGGTGAGGGGATTTTCCACTCACTCCTTGCAAACTCAAGAAATGTGGAATGGAGGAGGGCAGGGACCAGCATAGTGCCTTGTGAGGAAGAGGACAGTGAGAACCAGTGGGAGAACTTCAGCCACCTTCCACAGCCTCCCCTCCCCCATTGCCAGCTCCCCGCCAGCAAGCAGCACAGACCTGGGAAAGGGAACTCACCTTCACACACCTGGCATATACAATCAGAGCAACATAATTAAGACCAAAGTAATCCGTAAAGGTAACTGAAATTACACCAGGTTAGTACCCACCAAATAAGCCTCGCATATAGGCTTGAATTGGAAGTGCTAATTGCACCATTCATGTCAGGGTAAATGATATATTAAATCTGAACGATGGTCGGATTTGACATTCTTTTTTTTTTTTTTGAGAGACACAGAGAAACAGAGAGAGAGATAGAAAAACAGATGGGCGTGCCAGCAGCCTCTCAGCTGCTGTGAATGAAATCCAGATGCGTGTGCCCCCTTGTGGTCAAGTACAGCATTACACCCTTGCGTCGCTTTGCATCTGGCTAACCGTGGGACCTGGAGATTGAACCGGCGTTCTTAGGCTTAGGAGGCAGGCGCCTTAACCACTAAGCCATCTCTCCAGCCCAGATCTGGCATTCTTAAATAAGCTATATTTTGGGCTTGTGGTTTGCTGCTTCCTGATTTATAGTGCCTTTGTTTCCTCCTCTGTCATTCATTGGGGAAGGGACTCACTTGGTCACAAGCTGACCTTGGAACCCTCTACAGACCAGAAATCTTAGTCTCCCAGTTGTAGGATTAAGGGTGTGGGGCAATACATATCTTTAGGGACTGTGACTTTGTTAAAGGATCTGTTTGTCATAATACCTACTCTTGCATAAATACTCTGTGCTGTTTTTCACTGAATGTGTACATTGTTTAGTTAAATTTTTAGCATTTGTCTGTATTTTGTTCCACTTAGCCTACTTGAATATTCTTATAAGCAGGCAAACCCAACACCTAAGGTCACTTTTCTGGTTACTCTGAGAGTCTTAAGAGCCACACCTTAAGCTCCTACCCTGAAGATATATAACATCAGACTGATTGATACATACAATAATATTGTATATAATTAGAAAACCCAAGCATTAAATTAATCCAAGATACAAAAATCTCTACATTAAAATACAAGAAACACAAAAAGTCAAGACAATATAAATCCACCAAGAAGTATTAATGCACCAAAAAGGACCTCCAGTGAGACTGATTTAGAAGAAACGCCTGAGAAAGATTTCAAAAAAATGATTATAAATATGTTCAAAGAAATCAAAGAGGAAATCAAAGGAATCAAAGAAGGCCCAGGAAACCAATTTAATGAAATAAGGAGGTCAATACAAGACATGAATGAGGAAATAGAAATAATAAAGAAAAACCATTCAGAAGTACTTGCAATGAAGAACACAGTCAATAAAATAAAAAACTCTGTAGAAAATCTCACCAGTAGAAAGGATGAAGGAGAGAACAGAATATCTAAACTAGAAGACCAAGTGGCAGATCTAATACAGTCCAACAAAGAGAAAGACAAACTAATAGGAAGGTATGAATGGGAATTTCACGATATTCGGGACACTATGAAAAGATCAAACATAAGAATTCAGGGTATAGGAGAAGGAGAAGAATTTCACTCCAAAGGCACAGTAGGTGTTTTTAACAAAATTGTAGAAGAAAACTCCCACCAAGTTGGGAAAGAGATGCCAATGCAGATACAGGAAGCCTTTAGAACACCAAACAGACAAAACTTGGAAAGAACCTCTCCTCGCCATATTATAATTAAACTACCAAACAAACAAACAAAGAAAATATATTGAAAGCAGTGAGAAAAATCAAGTCATATACAAAGGCAAGACCATCAGGATCACAGCAGATTACTCAACACAAACTTTAAAAGCCAGAAGGGCTTAGAGTGATGTATTCCAAGTTCTGAAAGATAACAATTGTCAACCAAGCTTACTTTATCCTGCAAAGCTACCCATTCAAATAGACTGAGAAATAAGGATATTCCACAACAAAAGCAGGCTAAAAGAATATTTGAAGACAAAACCAACTCTACAGAAAATACTTGAAAGGATCCTCCATGCTGAAGAGAAAGAAAAGCACACATATAAGGAACCTGGAAAAAAACAAACCATACTCAAATTTTACTTAATACAAGAGAGCAAAGGTAAAACCAGAAGAACTACAAAACAAGAAAATTGCAAAAATAAATACATACCTTTCAATAATAACTCTTAATATCAACAGCCTCAATGCCCCAACCAAAAGACAAAGGTTTGCAGACAGGGTTAAAAAGCAGGATCCTTCAATTTGTTGCCTCCAAGAAACTCACCTTTCTACAAAGGATGGGCACTATCTTAGGGTGAAAAGTTGGAAAACGGTATTTCAAGCAAATGGGCCTAGAAAACAAGCAGGAGTTGCTATCCTAATATCTGACAGGGTAGACTTTAGACCAACATTAGTTAGAAAACATAAGGAAGGTCATTTTATACTGATTAAAGGAACACTCCAACAGGAGGACATTATAATCGTAAACATATATGCACCTAACATGGGGGCTCCCAAGTTCATCAAACAAACGCTATTAGAACTAAGGTCACAGATAACACCAAATACACTTGTAGTGGGTGACTTCAACACCCCACTCTCACCAACTGACAGGTCATCCTGGCAATAAACAAACAGAGATGCATCTCTTCTGTGTGCATGTGGATGTGTGCAGAGGTTAATATCTGGTGTCTTCCTCTATTGCTATTCATGTTATTTTGAGATTGGGTCTCTTACCAAACCCAGAGCTAGACAAACTAGTGAGCCAGTCTTAGGGAACCTCTTCTTTTTGCCTACCTAGAACTGGGATTATAGGTGTGCCACCATACCTGGCATTTTACATGGGTGCTGTGGATCTGATCTCAGATCCTCATGTTTGCATAATAAGCATTTTTTTAGAAAGAGAAAGAGAGAATTGGCATGCCAAGGCCTCAGTCACTGCAATGAACTCCAGACACTTGTGCCACCTAGTGGGCATGTGCAACCTTGCACTTTCCTCACCTTCATGCATCTGGCTTACATGGGATCTGGATCTTTCTAGCCCTTGCATAGTAAGCATTTCAAACACCAAGCTATCTCTCCAGTCCTAATTCTTCATTATTTTTTCAAGGTAGGATCTCATGCTAGCCCAAGTTGATCTAGAACTCACTCTATAACCTCAGTTTGGCCTGGAACTCACATCAATACTCCTACCTCTGCTTCCCAAGTGTTGAGCCTAAAAGGTGTGCAACGGTATACCCGGCTTAATTTTCTCAGTTTTGAAATGGAGAGTTTATTAAGCCACTGTAAGGATCATTTTAAATAAGAGTTTCTATGTATGTATAAAAGTACACTTACAGCCGGGTATGGTGGCGCACGCTTTAATCCCAGCACTTGGGAGACAAAGGTAGGAGGATTGCTGTGAGTTTGAGGCCATCCTGAGACTATAAAGTGATTTCCAGGTCAGCCTGGCTAGAGTGTGATCCTCCCCCTCCCCCCAAAAGGAGATTTGCAATCTGTTATCTACAAATATCTGTTAGTAAAGCATAAATATAATATCTTAGATTACTAAATACAATGTATCTTTAACTTATTTTAGATAATCCAAAAAATGTTAAAATTTTTAGAGCATAGAAAGGTTACCATTGGGGACACAGAGTGAGTTCTAGGTCTGCCTGAGATAAAGTGAGGCCCTGCTTTGAAGGAAAAAAACAGTATGATAACATTTTAGAAAGAAATTAGCTGACTCACAAATTGTGGTTAACAACAACAATAAAACCATTTAAATAATACATTAGTGAAAATTACCAAACACATTTAATCAGTCAAAAAACTTTGCTGAGCTGGTGCAAGCTTGTAATCCCAGTACTTGGGAGGTAAAGTTCAAGCCCCCCTGGGCTACCTACATCAGAGTTAATTTACTTTAAAAAAGTCTGCTGAATGGCTAACTCATGGGGAATATCCACACTGTTATTAGAGGAATATGTTTTCATATAGCAGAGAATATAAACCTTATTCCAACTTTGGAAAGCCTCTAGGGACTTCAAGAGGTGGAAATGATCTTATTAGAATTGATACATGAAAATTAGCTGTTAAATAATTTACTCTGAAGAAATAACTAAGAAGATTTAAAAACTTACCTAGTGTAACAAAAAAGCAGAACAAGCTGTCAACAATAGTATCCATAACAGTTTCCATTTCGGTGTCTGTGATGTCTGGCCTATTAATGGCTAAAATGACAAAGGTAAAGGGGAAAAAATATCAGAATTTATGTAGTATCAAATATGTACAGCATTAAACTAATTTTTATGCAACTTAATTGATAACTGAAGTGAAAATTTTAGCTATAATTTTTTAAAAGTGAACAAATACTCAAAATTGTACTAAGTCCTCAACCACCCCCCAACAAAAGCAAACAAGCCATGTACACACATATGAAAATATCTAGTTGGTTTCTGCAGTGTAGTGCTTATCACGTTTGCCTCACATATGAAAATATATTAGGCCTGGTGTGGTGCCACACGCCTTTAATCTCAGTACTTGGGAGGCAGAGGTAGGAGGATCACTGTAAGTTCGAGGGCATCCTGAGACTACAGGGTCAATTCCAGGTCAGCCTGAGCTAGAGTGAGACCCTACTTTGAAAAACCAAAAAGAAGAAAATATATTAGTCTCAGGAGAATAATAATAAGAAAAAATTCCTACCAAATATACTACAAAATTTCTTTCAAAGCTGGGTATGATAGTGCATATCTTTAATCACAGCACTCAGGATGCAGAGGTAAGAGGATCACTGTGAGGCCATCCTGCGACCACAAAGTACCAGGTCAGTCTGGGCTACAGAGAGAATGTACCTCAAAAACACCAAAACAAAAAAAAATTTTCTTTTCCTTCCAGAGCAAATAGGAAAATATTGTGTTCTATAATTTTTTGTTTATTTGTTTGTTTTGAGGTAGGGTGTCACTCTAGCTCAAGCTGACCTGGAATTCAATAAGTAGTCATAGGCTGGTCTCAAACTCATAGTGATCCTCTTACCTCTGCTTACTGAGTGCTGGGATTAAAGGTGTGTACCACCATGACTGGCTGTGTTCTATAATTTTATTTATGAACACCAGATGGCCTCAAGAAATATACTGCTAATCACACAACATTTTCTTTGTATTATAATAAGTTATATGAATTTATTTTCCAGTCTACAGACTATATAGTGGGCTTTTAATGTGAACAGTCATTGGGGTCACACTTAAAGAAACACTGCCATGGAGAATGTTACCAATAACCAAGACCTTGATTTATTTATCCTCTCTGTCATAATAACTGATCTAGTGCCTGACAAGGTAAAGGCCCACTCGGTGTACACTGAAAGTATCTGAAGAGAGTGTGTCCAACCAGAGAAAATAAAAATAATGAACAGGGCTGAGAGTATAGCTCAACTGATAAGAGTGCTTGACTAGCACCCACGAAGCTCTGGGTTGATCCCTAGTACTGCATAAACTAGGCATGGTGGCACATGCCTGTAATCCTAGCACTTGGGATAGAGGCAAGAGGATCAGAAGTTCAGGGACATTATTGGCTACACAGTCAATTTGAGGCCAACATGGTCTACATGAGACTCTGCCTCTAATAATAATTAATGATAATAATATGAAAATTTTTGTGAGTTTGTACAGATCCAAATGAAGTAAATGTGCTGTTACATACTGACAACTATCCAAACCAGATGAAACAAATGGTACATGGATAAGATACCAGGGAACACGACCTTCATTTCATTCTGTCAATCACTTGACAGAGGTGGAATCTAGTTGGAAATGTCTATACATTTGGTCCCAAACTCCAGCTGTGTTCCTATGAATGAGAAGCAACTTTAACTGTCCAAAACTATTCATCAAAAATGTCAAGCCAATTTTGATAACACTGCTTTGCCTGAGATGATGTCTTTTTTTTTAATTTGAGAGTGAGAGAGATAGAGAGAGAGAGACACAGAGAGACAGAGTCAGAGAATGGGCACGCCAGGGCTTCTAAGCCACTTTGAATGAACTCCAGACATGTGCGCCCCCATGTACGAATGTACAACATCATGCGCTTGTGTCACTTTTGTGTCTGGCTGAACGTAGGACCTGGAGGTTTGAATGGGCAATCTTAGGCTTTGCAGGCGGGCTCCTTAACCACTAAGCCATCTCTCCAGCCTGATAAGTCTCATTTTGACTGAGCTATTTTCTTACTTTATTGAGTAAAATAATTGTCAATCTACTGAAACTTAAAAGTAAAAAGGTGAGGGATGCAAATCAAATCCATGGTGTTCATTAGGAATATCTGTTGAAGATTTTGGTTAAAGCACTTACAACACTTGTGAGAGTTTGGTACACAACTAAAAAAGTACTACCTCTGGAGCAAGAATACTCACATTTGGTGAACCTGACTCTACCACTACTAGTCCCAAAGTAAAGGTGTTTATTTTTAATGGTGATGTCCCATATTTCACCTCTGAAATATGGAAATAATAACTTTCACAAAGTTATTCTGAGGAAAAGTGAGTTTTTGTAAAGTGCTAAAAGACTGCCTGCATAGATTAAGCATTTACTACTAATGCTGCTAACAGAAGCCTGTGTGGTGAGCCATGTGAAACACGTTCATGTAATTCATATTAGACTCAGGTCCTTTGTTTACAGAAAAGTTCATTATGTAAGTATTTGAAGGTTTAATGAACTTTAGATTCACTGCAAATTTAGTGATTTTTTTTTGTTTGTTTGTTTTTGTTTTTTCGAGGTAAGGTCTCATTCTAGTCCAGGCTGATCTGGAATTCACTATGTATTCTCAGGGTGGCCTCGAACGCATGGTGATGCTCCTACCTCTGCCTTTCAAGTGCTGGGATTAAAGGTGTGTGCTACTACGCCTGGCAAATTTATTTTTAATAGGCATAAATTTGAATGTACTGAATTACTTCAAAAAGAAAATTTAATATGATGGACCTATAAATGCAATATAAAATGCTCAAAAGAACTTAAAAACTAAGTTTTCTAAGTAAGCTTGTTAAATGGGACTGAGAGACTAGTGTGTTCACTTTAATTGGTCGAGGAAAAATTGAAAATGTTTGTTTTTAGTTTTACCAGTGTTTATAAGTTTAACTTAAAGACTACAGGAAAATTGTATTTTAAACACAAACTCCAATAAGCTGCTATTTAACAACCACCATAAAAAAACCTATACATCAGACACTTTGCTGCTTTTTTTAAAAAACTCATTTTATTTATTTGTGGGGGTAGGGGTAGAGAAACAGGCAGATAGAGAGAATGGGTGTGTCAGGGCTAAGCTACTGCAAACGAACTCCACACACATGCTCAACTTTGTGCATCTAGCTTTGTGGGTCCTGGGGAATCAAACCTGGGCCCTTCGACTTTGTAGGCAAATGCCTTAGCTGCTAAGCCATCCCTCCAGTCCTGCTGCTTCTTGTTATAGAATCTTACTAAGATCTAATATCTTACTATAGGCTTTCACCTCGTGACTACCCAGAATTGTGTGGCATCTTAACATTGATGAGAGTGACAGAGGCAAGGATAGGTAGAATGAGAAGGAACATTGACAAGTAACCCATTCAGAGTATAAGTGATAATCTGAGCAAGGCTCAGTGCAGTACAGGATACAGTAAAAAATATGCATAAACATTTTCAGATTAAAGTATATTTTCTGCTTTGAAAGACTTAATTCGAAACAAAGCACATTGATTCTGCATGTACTGCTTATATAAATTTTAAGGGTATAAACTGGGAACAACTCAGAGTATTTATAACAAAATATTTCTAACAGTCCAGGCATGGTGGTGTATGCCTTTAATCCAAGTACTTGGGAGGCAGAGGTAGAAGGATCATTAAGAGTTTGAGGCTAGTTTAGGACTACACAATGAGTTCCATATCAGCCTGGGCTAGAGTAAGGACCTCAAACAAAAAATTATGTGAGCTGCAAATAAGAGGCTTGAAAGATTGGAGCTAAATGAGATGCCTCTACCATGCCCTTCCAACTAATGGAACATTATGGAAGAAGGGGTAAAAGAAAGACCCAGAGGGTAGGGAGGAGTACTTTGAGGCCCTGTCCTCTGGACCTGAACTGACTGGTATATTAGTTGCCTCATAGTAGATGTGAGTACCTCCACAAGATCTATTCAGTATTGAACCAATCAAGATTTGTGACACAGAGGACCAAATAGGACAAAAACAGTAAGACGTCAAAACAGAAAAAAAGGTCTAGTTGGAAAGTGGAGGGTGTTCAGTTGATTGGGATGGGGACAAGGGGCAAAAGAGAGTAATGGGAAGTGAATATGATCAAATTACAGTACACTCGTATTGGAATTCTCGATTAAAAATTATGAATGATAAACACCACACAGAACAAAAGAAGACAAACCCAACCGACTGCATACATGTACCTGGGCAGGCGGCACATGTGCCTTCCTTTCTCAGAGAATAAGGAGGACACAAGTCCAAAGCCAACCTAAACTGCACAGCAAAGGAACAAAACCTCTCACAAGGACAATTCAACAAATACTTGTTTTTTTTTTTTTTTTTTTTTTTGGTAGATTTTCTTTAATTTCAATAAACATGCTACACTGATCTTACTGGAATCAAAAGATTTCTATAGGTTTTTTTTTTCCTCAGAAACTGTCTAGTCATTAGTAAAGTATGTTACTTTTATCTGACATCAAAGTACTAGAAAACTTTATCATGCATTAAGTTCTTCTAAGACACCTAAAAGATAAGAGACCTGGTACTTCCCAGAACTTACAAAACAAGTTTATTAACCCTTTGTTATATGTAACATAATTTAGGGTTCAGACTTGCTTTGTGTGTGTCTATCTCTACTGCTGTGAACAAATCTGGAGTTAAGTACACCATCCATGTTCACCACTTTCTTACAGTACATCATTCATTTTGTTAACAATGAACTGTAGTATTCATAGTCTTACATACCACGATATGAAACAAGCTCCTTATTTTGATTACACAACACAAACATGTCATCTTCCAAAGTAATAAAATTGAGATACTGGTCAAAAACCTAAAAACAAAAGGAAAATTTCATAAATCAGTTTTTTGTTGTTGTTTTCTCAGGGTAGGGTCTCATTCTAGCCCAGGCTGACCTGGAATACACTCTGTATTCTCAGGGTAGCCTCAAACTCACAGCGATCCTCCTACCTCTGCCTCCTGAGTGCTGGGATTAAAAGCGCATGCCACCACATCCACCTCATAAATCAGTTACAATAGAGCATATTAAAATTTTGGTTTGATTAAATCTACTAATGGCAAAAATAGGAAAAATTATAACCATATTCAATAGCTTCAAATGGATGTCTAAATATGTAATCATAAAGAATCAAGGACATTCAAAAAGAAGCTCGGCATGGTAACTCATGCCTTTAATCTCAGCCTGGGTAAGAGGGGCACCAAGAGTCTGTAGTCCAGCCTGGGCTATAGTTTGAGGCCCTGCCTCAAAAAACCTATACCAAGCCGGGCGTGGTGGCGCATGCCTTTAATCCCAGCACTCGGGAGGCAGAGGTAGGAGGATCGCCGTGAGTTCAAGGCCACCCTGAGACTACATAGTTAATTCCAGGTCAGCCTGGGCCAGAGTGAGACCCTACCTCGAAAAACCAAAAAAACCAAAAAAAAAAAAAAAAAAAAACCTATACCAAAACTGAAGCCAACCAACCAACAGAAAACAAAATAAAAGTTGAATACTAGAAGACAATAAACACAAGCTTTGTGGGTAATAACTACAAAGGAGAGTAACATTTTCAGAAACGAAATTTAAGCAGATTTAAAAATTCAAATTGTGGCTGTGATAGGAATGAACATTAATTTTAAAAATAACTATAATTTTCTTTCCTTCTAGTCCCCCCGAGATAGGGTCTCACTCTAGCCCAGGCTGACCTGGAATTCACTATGTAGGCTCAGGGTGGCCTTGAACTCATGGTGATCCTCCTACCTCTGCCTCTGGAGTGCTGGGATTAGAGATGTGCCATCATGCCCGGCCTCTTCTGTTTTATTCAAGGTAGGGCCTCACTCTAGCCCAGGCTGACCTAGTACTCACTCTGTAGTCCCAGGCTAGTCTTGAACTCACAGCAATCCTTCTACCTCTGCCTCCTGAATTTGGGGATTAAAGGTATGAGCCACTACACCTGGACTACAATTTTCATTTTTATTACTCACTGTAATCATGCATTCTTAAGAAAGTTACAGTAGCTTAACACCATAAATTTTTATAAGTATTGTGGGGAAAGTTATGAGAGTTCTTTTATAAGAGCAAATAAAGATAAAAACTTAAAAAAAGAAACTATTTGTAAGCAGTGCTTTTAACTGTTGAGCCTTCTACTCAGTCCCTGAAAAAATTACTGGAAAGATATTTAAGTCAGTTAAACAAATAGAACATCTCTATTATTCTATGTGAAAATAATGAGAATTTTTGAACAAGAACATTGAGAAAGAAGCCTCAAAACATACTAAGAAACTGGACTTTACCTAAATCTAAGAATATAAACTCTACCAGTATATTTGTGTGTGTGTGTGGGGGTGTTAAAAGCATATTACATCTTTCCTATGTCATACAGTACCCTAAAAATTTAATCTGTTTTCTATAAATTCAGGAAGTACAGGGAACGAAAGAGCTAAAGTCAAGAATATATTTTACAAGTTTATCTGCAGCTGCAGGTCGGCCTGACTAAAAAGATACTGTGGCATAGAACTGCTGACCCACTTTAAATTCTTGTCTTATAACACATAATGCATCCTCTTTCCTAAGCAAGAAAAGATCTAGTGGTGGTGACTGCCTGTTGTGATTGCACATGTCATGTTCTGAGTACAACTTCTGAACATAAATTATTTCTCAATTGAGCTAGGAGGATTACACAAATCTCAGCCAAAAACAGAATTGATGTTAAAAAATTTTTGTCTATCAAATTTATTGAATAGTAGGCTCCTCCAGTTTGGCTTATTTTTCCTATTTTAAGTTGATGACAATTTACATGGTCAGAACTCATTTTTGAAGTAGAAAGTCTCAATATTTCCTTTGGTTGTTTGCAAACCAGACATCACAGTGTCCATTAGCAGCTTTGAGAGCACAATTACATTTGACATCAACATGCCATTATGGACCAGATCTTACCTTGGCTACTTGTGGTACTGCACTAGCTGCTAATGCTGCATTTGCAATATCTTCCAGTTTACTTCTTGAAATAGCAGAAATAAAATTTAAATAATAGGATTCATACAGCTGATTTCGAAGATCCTATAAACACAATGAACATGTCATTCATACAGGATGCTCATGAATACCAGCTGTCTACTGAAATGTATCAAAATACTTCAAGTTATGAAATGATATTAGCAATACAATCACATTCATAACAACACAGCACAACACTGACTAAAAAAGCCCATTTTTTCTTTTTTTAATATTTTATTCATATACTTGAGAGAGAGAGAGAGAGAGAGAGAGAGAGAGAGAGAGAGAGGGAGAGAGCGAGCACATCAGGGCTTCTAGCAACTGCAAACAAACTCCAGATGCATGTGTGTCCTTGTGCATGTGGCTTATGTGGGTCCTGGGGAATTGAACTGGGGTCCTTAGGCTTCGCAGGCAAACGCCTTAATTGCTAAGCCATTTCTCCAGCCCTGTTTTTTCTTTAAAAATATATAGAAGTGGGTTCCGGTTAAGATGGTGACATAGGAACCACGCCAAAACAGGGTAGGGGAAAAAAGCCAAACAAACCCCAGCAAAATACACTCTTCTACCATAAAGTAGGTGTATAGTAAACTATCAACCACAGCAGAGAAGTAGGAGAGATCCAGAGTGTCTGGAGCCCACAGAAGCAGGCAGAAGCGGCTCCAGCAGCGCGGTGAGTTCCACGCGGCAGCAGCCGCCAGGCTCTGTCTGAGTGGCAGGACTTTAAAGCTAGGTGAGGGGATTTTCCACTCACACTGCCTCCTCACAAACTCAAGAAACGTGGAAGGAGGATGGCAGAGACCAACAGTGCAGCTTGTGAAGAAGAGGATTGCGTGGATGAGCAGACGGACTTCAGCCACCATTCACAGCCTCCCCTCCCCCACCACCAGCCCAAGCGCCGGCAAGCACCGGAGACCTGGGGAAGAGAGCTCACCTACCCAGCATCTGGCACGGTGAAATCAGTGACCAACAGACGCAGCAGGCCTTCCTGAGCCCACAACACAGCAAAGGACCCAAGCAGCCGTGCAGCATAGCTGTGATCAAACCTGTTCCAAAAGGCAAACCCAACACCTAGGGTCACTTCTGTGATTACTCTGAGAGCCTTAAGAGCCACACATAGCACCTGAAACTCCTAACCTGAAGATATATAATATCAGATTGATTGATGCATCTAATATTACTGCAGATAATTAAAACCCAAGCATTAAATTAATCCAAGATGCAAAGATCTCTACATTACAATACAAGAAACACAAAAAATCAAGATAATATAAATCCACCAAAAAGTATTAATATATCAGAAATGACCTTCAGTGAGGCTGACTTAGAGGAAATGCCTGAGAAAGATTTCAAAAGAATGATTATAAATATGTTCAAAGAGCTCAAAGAGGAAATGAAAGGGTTCAAATACCTCAAAGAAGAAATCAAAGGATTCAAAGAACACACAGAAAACCAATTTAATGAAATAAGGAGGTCAATACTAGACATAAATATGGAAATAGAAATAATAAAGAAAAACCAGTCAGAAATGCTAGCAATAAAGAACACAGTCAGTGAAACAAAAAACTCTATAGAAAATCTCTCTAGTAGAATGGATGAAGGAGAGAACAGAATATCTAAACTAGAAGACCAAGTGGCAGATCTAATAGAGTCCAACAAAGAGAAAGACAAAAGAGAAAGGTATGAATGGGAATTTCAAGATGTTCGGGACACTATGAAAAGATCAAACATAAGAATTCAAGGGATAGTAGAAGGAGAAGAATTTCACTCCAAAGGCATAGTAGGTGTTTTCAACAAAATCATAGAGGAAAACTTCCCCCAAATTGGGAAAGAGATGCCAATGCAGATACAGGAAGCCTTTAGAACACCAAACAGACAAAACCTGGAAAGAACCTCTCCCCGCCATATTGTAATTAAACTACCAAACATACAAACCAAAGAAAATATATTGAAAGCAGCTAGAGAGAAAAAGCAAGTGACCTACAAAGACAAGCCCATCAGAATCACAGCAGATTACTCAACACAAACTTTAAAAGCCAAAAGGGCCTAGAGTGATGTATTCCAGGTTCTGAAAGACAAAAACTGTCAACGAAGATTACTTTATCCTGCAAAGCTATCTATCCAAATTGATGGAGAAATAAGGACATTCCACAACAAAGACAGGCTAAACGAATTTATGGCAACTAAACCAGCTCTACAGAAAATACTCGCAGGAATCATTCACACTAAAGAGAAAGCAAAACACACACAACAGGAAATAGGAAAAAACAAACCATACTCAAATAACAGTTAAAACAAGTGAGTAAAGGGAAAACAGGAAGAACTAAAAAATAAGAATGGTGAGAATAAATACATATATTTCAATAATAACTTAATATCAATGGCCTCAATGCCCCAACCAAAAGACACAGACTTGCAGACTGGATTAAAAAGCAGGATCCTACCATCTGTTGCCTCGAGGAAACTCATCTCTCAATAAAAAATAGAAACCTTCTTAGGGTGAAAGGCTGGAAAAAGGTATTTCAAGCAAATGGGCCTAGGAAAGAAGCAGAGGTTGCTATCCTAATTTCTGACAAGATAGACTTCAATCCAACATTTGTAAGGAAAGATAAAGAAGGTCACTTTATACTGATTAAAGGAACACTACAACAGGAAGACATTACAATCCTAAACATATATGCTCCTAACACGGGGGCTCCCGATTTCATCAAACAAACGCTATTAGAATTAAGGTCAGAGAGATATCTCCTAACACAATAGTAGTGGGTGACTTCAATACCCCACTCTCATCAATTGACAGGTCTACCCAGCAAAAAATAAACAGAGAGACATCTGCATTAAATGATAACATGGAACAAGTAGACCTAACAGATATATACAGAACATTCCATCCAAATGCTGCAGAATATACATTTTTCTCAGCAGCACATGGGACATTCTCTAAAATAGACCATATACTAGGACACAAATCAAATCTTAACAAATACAGGAAAACTGAAATAATCCCTTGCATGCTATCTGACCACAATGGGATCAAACTGCAAATCAGCAACAAGAAAACCTACAGAGCATACAGAAGTTCATGGAGACTAAACAGTACATTATTGAATGATACATGGGTCATTGAAGAAAATAAAAAGGAAATCAAGAAATTGATAGAATCAAATGATGATGAGAATACAACATATCAAAACCTTTGGGACACAATGAAGGCAGTCCTACGAGGGAAATTTATAGCTCTAAGTGCCTATATTAAGAAATTAGAGAGTTCACGACTAAACAATTTAATGTTTCACCTTAAGGCCTTGGAAAGAGAAGAACAATGCAAACCAAAAATCAGTAGACGCGAAGAAATAATAAAGGTTAGGGCAGAAATTAACAAAACGGAAACCAAAAAAACAATAAAAAAAAAAATCAATGAAACGAAGAGCTGGTTCTTTGAAAGGATAAACAAGATTGATAAACCCTTAGCAAATCTGACCAAAAGAAAGAGAGAAGAGACAAAAATTGACAAAATTAGAGATGAAAAAGGCAACATCACAATAGATACCAAAGAAATTCAGAAAATCATACGGACATACTTTAAGAATATATATTCGTCTAAGTTTGAAAACCTGAAAGAAATGGATGATTTTCTTGATTCATATGACCTACCAACTTTAAATCAAGATGAGACAAACCATTTAAATAGACCTATAACAACTACAGAGATCCAAGCAGTTACAAAAAGTTTCCCAACTAAAAAAAGTCCAGGCCCAAATTGATTCACTGCTGAATTTTACCAGACATTCCTGGAAGAACTAACACCAATGCTTCTCAAACTTTTCCATAAAATAGAAAAGGAAGGAATTCTACCAAAATCTTTCTCTGAAGCCAGCATCATCCTGATACCCAAACTGGACAAAGACAGATCAAAAAAAGAAAATTACAGACCAATCTCCCTCATGAACATAGATGCAAAAATTCTCAACAAAATACTGGCAAACAGAATACAAGAATATATCAGAAAGATTATTCACCCTGACCAAGTAGGCTTTATCCCAGAGATGCAGGGATGGTTCAACATATGCAAATCCATAAATGCAATACACCATATAAATGGTCTGAAGGACAAAAATCACATGATCATCTCAATAGATGCAGAAAAGGCATTTGACAAAATCCAACACCCCTTCATGGTGAAAGTATTACAGAAACTGGGAATAGAAGGAACATATCTCAACATAATAAAAGCTATTTATGACAAACTTACAGCCAACATAATACTAAATGGGAAAAAACTTGAAGCTTTTTCTCTAAATTCAGGAACAAGACAAGGGTGTCCACTTTCCCCACTTCTATTTAATATAGTACTGGAAGTTTTGCTATAGCAATAAGGCAAGAGACACTCATAAAAGGGATACAAATTGGAAGGGAAGAGATCAAATTATCATAATTTGCAGATGATATGATCCTATACATAACAGACCCTAAAGACTCTACCCACAAACTGTTAGAGCTGATAAACACTTTTAGCAATGTAGCAGGATACAAAATGAACAGACAGAAATCAGTAGCTTTTTATACACTAACAACAATCATGCAGAGGATGAAATCAGGGAATCTCTCCCATTCACAATTGCCTAAAAAAAAAAAAAAAAAAAAAAAAAAAAAAAACAACCTTGTAATAAACTTAATCAAGGAAGTGAAGGATCTCTACAATGAGAACTTTAAAAAACTCGAGCGACAAATTATAGAAGACACAAGGAAATGGTAAGACATCCCATGCTCCTGGATCGGAAGAATCAATATTGTGAAAATGTCAATCTTACCAAAAGCAATCTACACATTTAATGCGATCCCCATTAAAATCCCAATAGCAGAAATAGAAAAAAAAATCCTAAAATTCATCTGGAAACACAAAAAACCTCGAATAGCCAAACCAATTTTGCGCAACAAAAATCAGGCTGGTGGTATTACCATATCCGATTTTAAGTTATATTACAAAGCCATAGTAACAAAAACAGCATGGTACTGGCACAAGGACAGACAGGTAGATCAATGGAACAGAATAGAAGACCCAAATATTAATCCAGGCAGCTGCAGCCACCTGATTTTTGACAAAAATGCCAAAAATATTAATTGGAGAAAAGACAGCCTCTTTAACAAGTGGTGCTGGGGAAAATGGACATCTGTATGTAAAACGATAAACATAGATGCTTGTCTCTCTCCATGCATAAGAGTCAAGTCCAAATGGATCAGGGACCTTAATATCAGACCTGAAACTCTGAAACTGCTAGAGGAAAAGGGAGGGGAAACCCTTCAACATATTGGCATAAGCAAGGACTTTCTGAATATAACCCCAATTGCTCAGGGAATAAAACCACTACTCAACCACTGGGACCTCATGAAATTACAAAACTTTTGTACAGCAAAGGACACTGTGAATAGAGCAAAGAGACAACCTACAGAATGGGAGAAAATCTTTGCCAGCTATACATCTGACAGAGGATTAATATCCAAAATATACAAAGAACTTAAAAAACAGAATAATAAGAATTCAAACAATCAAATTAAAAAATGGGGTATGGAACTAAATAGAGAGTTCTCAGAAGAAGAAATACAGATAGCATATAAACATCTAAAAAAGTGTTCCACATCCTTAGCCATTAGGGAAATGCAAATTAAAAACACTTTGAGATTCCATTTCACTCCTGTCAGAATGGCTACCATCAAGAAAACAAATGACAATAAGCGTTGGCATGGATGCGGAAAAAGAGGAACACTTCTACACTGTTGGTGGGAATGTAATCTGGTCCAGCCATTGTGGAAATCAGTATGGAGGTTCTTGAGACAGCTAGAAATAGATTTACCATATGATCCAGCTATAGCACTCCTAGGCATATATCCAGAGGACTCTTCTCACTACCTTAGAGATACTTGCACAACCATGTTTATTGCTGCTCTATTTACAATAGCTAGGAGATGGAACCAGCCTAGATGTCCCTCCACAGATGAATGGAAAATAAAGATGTGGTATATTTACACAATTGTGTTGTACTAGCGGTAAAGAAAAATGAAATTATGAAATTTGCAGGGAAATGGATGGATCTGGAAAGGATTATACTAAGTGAGGTAACCCAGGCTCAGAAGGCCAAACATCACATGTTCTCTCTCATATGTGGATCCTAGCTACAAATGTATAGACTTGTGTGTGAACTGGAACCAAAAATAGGTACCAGAAACCAGTAAGCTGGTAAAAGGCTATAAGGGAGGGAGGAAAGGGAAGGACTTATGTGTATGGTATTGCACATATGTAAGTAGAAGAACTGATTACAGGGAGGGGAATGGCCTAAGCAAGGCCATGGGAAGAGAATGCATAAAATAAGGGCAGGGGGAGGGTCAGTCTAAATTCAAGATATTGTGAATAAGACTTGTGTAAAATTACTTTTTTGAATAATGGCACATCTAGAAGCTGTAGAGTGTTACTAGAAAATTTTCAGTACCTGGGATGGGATACCTTCCAGTGAGTTGTTGGCCAAGGAGGTCCTGGTAGCCTCCAAAACGTTAAAGGCTTTTGCCAAAGCCCTTGGTTTCCCTTGAGAAACTGATAGTAAGACCTTATTGCTGAAGACATCTCTTGCCTGAGAGGCAAGGTCACTGAGAAAGCAAGCTGGTGCTGAGCAGAAAACCTTCTCCCTGTAGACCAGCCAACTGAAAGCTGGAAAAAGCTGCACTGCATGCAGTGTATGGGAGACAGAAGTCATCAGCAGTGAAAACAGTGGACACTGAATATTCAAGTTTGGCCATACAGGCCCAATGACTGAACGGGTGCAATAGTGGCACGTCTACTCTTGGGGTAACCAACTGCTCCATAATTGGACTGAAGGCCCTCTCTATGGGAGGGAATACATACCTGGTACTGAAAAACCTAAGCAAAAGTCTATGGTAGGTGAGGTCATGAGCCTTAGGGGTATAAAGCCTGCTCTTGTCTGACTAAATGTATATATTATTCCCACCAAGCTGCCCTGAAAGTACTACACTTAATGTTCATATTCACATATTAACGCTACTCTCACTTCTGGTTAGAGAAGCTTCTCTTTTCAGATGGCGATGACCACTGGGTTGACCCAAAAGGCAACATAGTGCTGAGAAGAAGGCATGGAGGAGTGCCCAGCACTGAAACACCCCTGTCACACCCTCCAAGGCTCAGGGACCATTGCGGAAGAGGGGACAGATAGAATGGAAGGGCCAAAGGAAGGGTATGACCTCTTACAATGCAACTGTCCAGACAGAAATTGGCCTCGATATCCATGACCTTGCAGTGCAGGGAAATATCAGGTGGCTTTTTTGTATGTAAGTATAGAAGTCCATAAAAAAATAATAATTTCTTAAAAAAGACGAATTTAATGTTTTCTTCCACCCCCATCAACACACACAGGTGAGTAGGGCTTATGATAATTTAATCATTTTAACAAACACTTGGGAGGGAGTGAAAAAAATCAAAATACATGGAAAATTATTTATTACCAGCATTTATAGACTTGTGTGTGAACTGGAACCAAAAATAGGTACCAGAAACCAGTAAGCTGGTAAAGGATATAAGGGAGGGAGGAAAGGGAAGGAATTAAGTGTATGGTATTGCACATATGTAAGTAGAGGAACAGATTACAGGGAGGGGAATGGCCTAAGTGAGGCCATGGGAAGAGAATGGGTAAAAGAAGGGCAGGGGGAGGCTCAATCTAAATTCAAGATAATGTGAATAAGAGTTATGTAAAATTACTTTTTTGAATAATGGCACATCTAGAAGCTGTAGACTGAAGAGGTGCAATAGTGGCATGTCTACTCATGGGGTAACCAACTGCTTCATAATTGGACTGAAGCCCCTCTGTACAGGAGGGAATACATACCTCGTACTGAAAAAAACCTAAGCAAAAGTTTATGGCAGGGGAGGTCATGAGCCTTATGGGTATAAAGCCTGCTCTTGTCTGACTAAATGTATATTTTATTCCCACCAAGCTGCCCTGAAAGCACTACACTTAATGTTCATATTCACATATTAACACTACTCTCACTTCTGGTTAGAGAAGCTTCTCTTTTCAGATGGCGATGACCACTGGGATGACCCAAGGGGCAACATAGTGCTGAGAAGAATGGATGGAGGAGTGCCCAACACTGAAACATCTCTGTCGCACCCTCCAAGGCTCAGGGCCCATTGCGGAAGAGGGGGCGAATAGAATGGAAGAATCAAAGGAAGGGTAGAACTCCTTACAGTGCAACTGTCCAGACAGAAATTGGCCTTGATATCCATGACCTTGCAGTGCCTAACAATACCTTCGCAAGACCCTCATAATAGAAGTAAAAGATGATGACATCAAATTAAAAGACAGACTAATGGAGAGAGGGAGGGGATATGATGGAGACTGGAGTTCTAAAGGGGAGTGGGGGGAAGGGAAGGAAATATGCACTTTTTGTATGTAAGTGTAGAATTTGTCAATAAAAAAACAATAATAATAATTAAAAAATATAGAAGTGCTGAGTATAGTGGTCAACTTGACAACAATATCAGCATTCAGGAGGCTCAGTCCTCATGAGTTTATAGCCAACCTGGGCAATACGGTAAAACCCTATCTCAAGTTTCCAAAAAATAAAAATAAAAATAAAAAAAGTCACAAGTAGCTAATACACTTTCTAAAATAATTAACTGCTTCTTTTATATTAGGTCATGTGATGATACAACAAATATTTCCTTCAATGTATACAGGAGTGTTATAATTCCAATGATTGATTTCAGAAGTATTTTTTTAAACATTTTTATTTATTTATTTTGAGAGAGACAGATACAGAAATAGGCAGGTAGAGAGAGAGAGAGAGAGAGAGAATGGGCACACCAGGGCCTCCAGCCACTGCAAACAAAAACCAGATGCATGCGCCCCTTGTGCATATGGCTTACATGGGTCCTAGGGAGTCAAACCTGGGTCCTTTGGCTTTGCAGGCAAGTACCTTAATCGCTAAGGAATCTCTCCAGCCCTCAAAAGGTTTAATATAGAGCTTTCAATTGAATCAGCAAGTGAATGTCCATGTATTTATGGATACATAAAAAATAAGTTCATATAGAAATGTGTACATGAATATAAATTATAGAAATTTCATAACAAAAAGGTAGAAAGTCTTAAAATATAAATCAAACCAGGCATGGTGGTGCACACCTTTAATCCCAGTACTCAGGAGGCAAAGGTAGGAGGATTGCCACCCTGAGAGTACATAGTGATTTCCAGGTCAGCCTGGGTTAGAGCTAAAGCCTACCTTGAAAAACTAAAATTATATATATAATCTCAATTGGTAAATGGATAAATAAAACTTGATATATCCATGTAAAGAACATCATTCAGTCATAAAAAGGGAAGAAAGTACTGACAGAAGCCAAAACACATTAAACTAAGAAGTAAGCCAGGTACAAAAGATTTCATATTATATGATCCAATCAGATATAATGGCTAGAAAATTTCAATCTAATAAAAACAAAACTTGCTGGGCACGGTGGCACATGCTTTTAATCCCAGCACTCAGGAGGCAGAGGTAGGAGGATCACCAAAAAAAAAAAAAAAAAAAAAAA
This sequence comes from Orientallactaga sibirica, assembly GCA_036365145.1. Lineage (NCBI taxonomy): Eukaryota > Metazoa > Chordata > Mammalia > Rodentia > Dipodidae > Orientallactaga > Orientallactaga sibirica. The sequence continues at coordinate 4,289,958 of JAEOAD010000059.1, forward strand.
AAAAATAACCAAAAAAACCAGGGATAGGTTAGAAATGTAAAGTTTCTTTCTGAGGTGATAAAAATATTTTAAAATTACTGTGGTGACAGTTGCAGAATTCTGTGAATAAATTGTATGAAATATAAGTTACATATGAACAAAACTGTTATTTAAAAGAAACTGATAAGCAGTACCTCTTTTAAAAAATGGCAGTTGGGTTTCTGCAAGGCAAAAGGGTGTGCTGAATATTAGACTTTACACAAAAAACAATTTAAATAGCTATTACTGCAACAGCTAGTAACAAGGTGTGACTTATGGCAGTTATTGCTAGCTAAATATCCAATGTCTATTTTCCCCCTTTCCTTGCTAAAAGAAACCATCTTTGTCCTTTTTGAAAAACAAAACAAAACATTTTTTATATTTTATTTATTTATTTATTTATTTGAGAGAGAGAGAGAAAGAGAGAGAGAGAGAGAGAGAGAGAAAGAGGGAATGGTTGTGCCAGGGCCTCCAGCCACTGCAAATGAACTCCAGGTGCATGTGCCCCCTTGTATTTCTGGCTTACCGGGAGAGTTGAACCAGGATCCTTTGGCTTTGCAGGTGAACACCTTAAACCTGTCCTCTTTTCAGCCCAGAAACCATCTTTGTTCTGAGGTGACAATCATCTAAATAACATTCACTGCCTTTGTTGCCCCTACTTCTACCCACTGAATAAAGGAAACCCATCATGACATTCTTCTGGGAGTTTCTGGAAAGACTTAACTTTCCAGAATAAAATGAACAGTCAGTTCTGGCACCATTTTCTCATTTCTGTTTGCCAAGAGCATAGATGTGATGTCTATAACTGCACCTATCACCTTACATCCATAAAGCCACAAACAAGACAATGAAAACAAAGATTATAGATCAAACAGCTAGAGAAGCCTATTTAAATTGCCTTACATAGGGCTTGAGTATAACGTGGACCTCCTACTCTCAGTGTACATATACCTGCACACATGTGTACCCACTCATATGAACACACATATACACATATATATTTATGTATAAATCTTTTGCCCTATTCAAAATTCAAAGATAGTCTCAAAATAAAGGTGGAAGCTTGTCAAGGAATTTCTGATTGTCCATAGCACTAAAGATATTTTTTGAAAGAGTGTGCCTTGACATTCAAATTGCCTGGTAATTTCAAGTATCAAGTAAAATAAGAGTCTATACTACCTGGCACATCCTGTCAATATTTTCTTCAGTTGGCATTACAAAATACACCGCAGGAACATCTGGGATAGGATCTCGATCAGAGTGCAAAAGCCTAGAAAACATGAAGAACATACACCTTAATTTTTTTCTTAGACACTTATTAAAAAGATAGTTGCTGTTACTCATTAGCTAACCTATCTTTTTCCTTAAAAAAAAAAAAAACACAACAAGCAACAAACGTCTTTGCAGTCAGTATTAGTATTATTTGTTAGCAAGATCTTAATTTTTCTTAGTTTTCATTTGTTCCATTGCATATATTTTTACTATCTTTTATAATTATTCTCTTCTACAACTAAAAATAAAACACATTCAAAGCCAGTTTTATAAAACTACTTTGAGATTCCAACTCACTCCAGTCAGAATGGCTATCGTGAAAAAACTCAAATGACAACACATGCTGGTGGGGAATTTCACACTCCCTCATAAGAAGAACCCTTATTCATTATTATTGGGAATGTAAACTGAGTAAGGAGATTTATCAAAAACCTTAAAAACAGATCTTCCACATAATCCAACTATACCATGCCTAGGCACATATCATGAACAGTCTACACTTTACTAAGAGATACCTGTTCAACCATATTTGTTGCTGCGCTATTCACATTAGCTAGGAAATAGATGCCTATCAACTTGATGAATGGATAATAAAGATGTGGTACAAATAACACAATGGGATTTAATTCAGCTATAAAGAAAATTAAATTACAAAATTCACAGGAAATGGACAGAGCTGGAAAAATTTATACTAAGTGAAGTAATTTAGGCTCAGAAAGACAAACAATGCATGTTCTTTCTCATCTGTGGATCCTAGCTTTGATTCTTAGATTTGTTTGTGAATTGGAGTAAGGGTCAGTAGTAGAGGCCAGGAAGTTAGAATGAGGCTTGGAGGAAGAAGTGGGGAGTAGACAGGCAAGTGGATGGACAGAGTACATGGAGTGGAAAGGTCTAAGTGGGGGTAGGGGAAAGGGAGGGAAGAGATGGGGGAGTGACATACAAAAATTAAAGACTGGGCGTGGTGGCACACGCCTTTAATTCCAGCACTCGGGAGACAGAGGTAGGAGGATTGCCATGAGTTCAAGGCTACCCTGAGACTACACAGTGAATTCCAGGTCAGCCTGAGCTAGAGTGAGTCACTATGTGGAAAAACAAAAACAAAACAAAACAAAAAAACAAAAAAAAAATTAAAGACACTATCAATAAGTCACATGGAGCCTACTTCTTCCTTAGCTAATTCAGAGATATAATTTTGGGTAAAAATACCCTACTAGTGTAGAGAAAGCTTTACCCTGAAGCCATAGGTTGTTGCAGGTAAATCCCTGTGCCAGAGATAGATGACCTCTGTCCCCGCTACTGGCCTCCCAGTGAGTTGTTGGTCAGGGAGATCCAGGATGCCTTGAAACAATGCAGGCCATTGACAAAGTGTTTGGTTACCCATCAGAACCTACTAAGACCCTACTACTGAAGGCACCACATGCTGTGGTCACAGGACACTGAGAAATCAAACTGGAACTAAGATGGAAGCCATGTCTTTCGACTGGCTAGCTGTCATAGTGCTGGAAAGTGTTATGCTAGCTGCTTGGAAAGAAAAGTCACCAACAGCCTGCCCAGCCAGTGTGAAGCCCTGGACACAATCCCCAGCACCATCACAACAAAAAGTAGACTGAATGCAAATATCTAGTATCTTTAGTCAAATATTCATTACACTGGAAGAATTTAAGCTCATCACACCAAGTTCTGATATGGTACTCACTGAAAAACTAAAATCATTCTCAGAGAAAGAGATTCAATATAACACTATGGAATGAAAATTGGCTGTCATCATAAATAGAAAAAAAATGCAAATAAGTTAAGAACAACTACTACTGGACTCTTAAAGTACAACAAACTATTAGCATCTATTTAGGATACAGCTCTTCTCTAAATGTTCTAGGGAGTCTGCAAAATAATGGAATCTGTTTTATCATCAAACATATCAGAAATATCATGATCAAATAAATAGTAGTTAAGACAATATTGATAGCCATGATTTAATAATCATTACTTCACGTAGTCACTTGCAATTTTCACGTTAATGAGAAAAATGAATTTAGAGACTAGCTTTAAGTGTACTTAAGGAGCAAAATCTTTTCAAGTAAGAGGGCTTAAGCATATCCGTTCTTTTCCTGCATGCTGAGAGCCCACCAAGTTTACAGAAAAAAGAACAAGAGAAATTTTAAATTCCGAAATTATATAGCCTGAGACTGAGGAACAATGTTTGACCTTGGAAATGAAGGTTGAGTAAGGGGATAATGTTCTATACTACATAGGTATTGTAACCTAACTTTAGTTTTCTCTATACATGATCCTTGATCGTTTTCAGGTGATCAAAGAAATCTTTAACATACTGAAAAACAAATGGCATTGTTAGAAATGCATTGGAACTCACAGATGCAGAGTGATCCCCATGTCTCTCAATTCCTTCACAGATAGCAGAGGAGAGATTATGTCTTGTCCAAATCTGTCATAAATGAGCACCTTAAAAATGTGTTTTTAAACATCATTATCAATGAACCAATAGAGAATACATACTAAGACAATACTGAAGGAAATATTTTAATATATCATGTATACAGAATTCTTATTCTTGCCTCAATTTACTATCTTCCATTACTATTTATCCATATCTTCCCATGCAAAAATACATTCTTAAAAGCATTATTAGATGGGTGTGGTGGCACATGCCTTTAATCCCAGCACTTGGGAGGCAGAGGTAGGAGGATCGTCATGAGTTTGAGGCCACCCTGAGACTACATAGTTAATTCCAGGTCAGCCTGGGCCAGATGAGGCCCTACCTTGAAAAAAACAAAACAAAACAAAAAGCATTATTAGTTAGGCTAAAAGTAAAGCAATAGTTATAAGACTTTTAACACACAGCAATTTGTAATTCTCCTACTTGTTTAAAAAAAATATTTTATTTATTTATTTGAGAGAGAGAGACAGAGAAAGAGGCAGTCCTGTTCCACACTGTCTATTAATGAATAGTCCCTCTGTCAGATATCCATGCTATAAATGCTATACCCCCTCCTTTATCACTTACTACCTGTACAGGTATCAAAAAATCCCTGGATTAGCTGGGCATGGTGGTGCACGCTTAATCCCAGCGCTTGGGAAGCAGAGGTAGAAGGATCACTGTGAGGTTGAGGCCAGCCTGAGACTACATAGTGAATTCCAGGTCAGCCCAAGCTAGAGTGTCTCGAGACTCAACCTCAAACAACAACAACAACAACAACAAACCCAAAAGAACAAAAAACAAACAAATAAACAAAAATTCCTTGGATGTTCAAGTTCCTTGTATAAAAAATGGCAAAGCAGTCATTGCATATAACCTACAGAATTGCCCTGTGTACTTGAAATGCTGTTTCAACGGTTGCACTGTTTAATGAATGAAAAAGTCTTCACATGTTAAAAACATGTTGTTGACTGAATATATGCATGTGGAACCCATAGAGAGATGACTCCATAGGATTTGGTACTATTTGCAGGTTCATGCCTTCATTAGAGATCTTAGAACATACTATACATTGCTGCAGAAAAGGAAGGACTACTCTATCTGTATCATTTGTTTTGTGACTTAAAGTGATGGGCAGGAGCTTGGCCCAGTGACATAAGCCTGCAATCCTAGCTATTTGGGAGGCTGAGGCAGGAGCATTATTAAGTTCAAGGCCTGCTTGGGCTGCAGCGTAAGCTCAAGGCTAACCTGGTGAGAGGTGAGACCTTCCATCAAAATAAAGTGAAAACAGGGCTAGAGAGATGGCTCTGCAGTTAAAGGTGCTTGCTTGCAAAGGCTGACAGCCCAGATTCAATTCCCCAGTACCCATGAGAAGCCAGATTCATAAAGTGGCACATGCATCTGAAATTCATTTGCAGTCTTAAGGGGCCCGGTGTGCCCATTCCCTCTCTCCCTCTCTCTCTCTGCTTGCAAATAAGTAAATTTTTTTAAAGTAAATGAAGTCTGTGGCTCAGCAGCAGAGCACTTAGCCTGCTTGAACCCCTAGGCTCAATCTCCAGAATAAATAAATAAAACAATGTAAAGGATTTGATCTAAATGGGTACGCAAGAGATTTTCAAGTTATTTAGCTCAGAAGTTCAACACAGGACCTAGAAGTGAACAAGCACAATATATGTAGAAGCAAAGGAAGATACAAACAAACAAACAAACAAAAAAAAGGGGAAAATAATGATAGGACACAGATGCTTAAACAATAGCTCAATATAGACTGTTTCAACCACCTTGAGTTAACCCAAGGAGCTCATAAGGACACATGGCTTTAAAAACATCAAGTTGTCTTGTTTTTAGTTCTTCACTGTAAGTTTAAACATCACCAACAGTATTAATATCTCCTTGAAGAAAAGATAAGCTAGAAGCATGGAGTTTAAGATAAGGGGCACAAGAATGGGAATTTAAAGGCTGCTCAGCATTTCTCAAAGGCCCAATGAGGAGCTTTACTGAGCTTTAAATCTTATAAATTAGTAAACTGGCACAACATAATTCTCTAGCTCTCTTGACTCCGTGTAATCCTAAGAAAGCTTGTAAGATCCAAAGTCTGGACTTGCAAAGCTAAGGAACCAGACCAAGGCCTGCCAGCTAGAATGTGCTACTAATTCAGTATTAACAAGAAACTTCCTTCAATTCCCACCATTAAGAGCAAAGAAGCAGGCAATAGCTCCCATTAAGTAAAGTTCTTACCTTCCATACTGGTTCTCCAGTGCTGTTTTTAACATGAGGGACATTGAAATTCAACATACGTTTCAAAGCCACTGAAAATATAAGTTTTAAAAAAACATAATAAATTTGTATTTTAGGATTTTGTTTTTCCATCCACATTATCACTTATTACCTACAAACAAAAGTGCACAAATGAATCCCAACAAAACTGACTAATAAAACGATTGGGGGTCATGTAAAAGTAAGTAAGGGTCAGACCTAGCAATTCCATCAACATTCCATTCTATCAACAGCTAATTGGCATTTTTTTGGAAGATATGTATATATATATATATTTTAATAGGCTTCTGACCAAAAGAAGCTGTGGAAAGACGGGCGTGGTAGTATATGTCTTTAATCCCAGCACTCGGGGAGGTGATTTATTTTTAAGACTGGCTACTGTGAAATGGACAGAGTTGATTTTTCAAAGCATTGGACCTTATTATATAATACAGAACGATTCAGACTTTGGTTGAGGTAAAGTATAATATTACAATAGCTCTCCCACTGCAGAAAGTATACTTCAGTACTATTCAAGTCAACCCTCAGTATTTTCAGAACCCCTTCCATGTTCAAATACCTCATATAAAATAGTGTAGTGCCAATCTAATAAATCCCTTTTCATAATACACAAAAATAAAATGAAGGGCTGGAGAGATGGCTTAGGGGTTAAGGCGCCTGCCTCCTAAGCCTAAGAACACTGGTTCCAATCTCCAGGTCCCACGTTTAGCCAGATGCAAAGTGACGCAAGGCGCAATGCCGCACTTGACCACAAGGGGCGCACACATCTGGATTTCGTTCACAGCAGCTGAGACACTGCTGGCGCACCCATCTCTGTCTTTCTCTCTCTCTCTCTCTCTCTCTCTCTCTGTCTCTCTCAAAAAAAAAAATAAAAATAAAATGTAGAGTATCTGCATATAATTTATAGAAATCCTTTAAGTCATAGGTAGATTATTTTAAATATTTTTGTTTATTTATTTGCAAGCAGAGAGATAGGAGATAGACAGGGAGAGGAGAGAGAGGAGAAAATAAGGATTGGCATACCATGGCCTCCAGCCATTGTAAACAAACTCAAATGCATGTGCCAGTACATGGGTACTGGGAATTGAAACAAGGTTTTTAGGATTTGCAGGCAAGCACTGTAACCACTAAGCCATCTCTCCATTCTCTAGATTACTTTTTAACATCTATGATAATATAAATGACATGTAAATAGATGTGGTATACTATATTGTTTAGGGACTAATGATTAAGAAAAAAAGTCTGTACGTGTTTAGTACAGACACATTTTATAAGGAATAGTTTTGATTTTCAGTTGTTTGGATCCATACATGCAAAACCCATCGATAGATATGAGGGCATCTATATTTGCTTATTTACATGTGTATACATAAAACTTTTTGAAAATTTTGGTATCTAAATCCACCAATAATATACATTACCAATAACTTATGTATACTTCAAAAAGCCACAGATGTTAAAGGTATATATAAACAAGGAAAACAATACAAACTGAAGGTTCTGGACTATGCTTTGTTAGCAGAGCTCTTCCTCTCACCTCCAGGCACTAATTAACATTACCACTAATAACATTTGTCTTCCCCGCCCCACACAAATCTTATTTCTAGGAAGACTTAGTTATATTTTGTTTGACAGCTAAAAGAACTACAGTTTGGACTTCCATGTGAGTTGGGAATTAAGTGTTTTCCAGAGTTAGGCTGTAGTTAACTGAAAGAGGCCAGAACTAGCAGATAATCTCACATTTGTCTCAGCCCTATCTAGAAGAGTTTCTCCAACTCTGAGTCTTGACCAGCTTGGTCAAAGGCATTTTGATATGAGAGATTTGTTAATGAAAGATCTATAATATTTATAGATTAATAAAGTCATGTAGTTCTATTTTCATCATAGTTTAACTCCCCAAGGTTTACATCATTGTTTTTAATGGAAATGATAAACTAGTTTTATTTATTGGTTCTAAACATACTATCCACATACTTACATTTGGTTGATGCAGGTTCTGCCTCCCCCCTTTTTTTAAGATAGGGTCTCACTGTAGCCCAGGCTTCAAGGTTGGCTTTGAACTCACAGTGGTCCTCCTACCTCAGGCTCTTGAGTGTTGGGATTAAAGGCGTGTGCCACCATACCCAGCCAGGTTCACTTTTACCCAGAATATTTTCTACACTCATTTACTAAGTAAATACTGTCATCTATATTGACCATTAAATTCATTCATTCAACAAATAGGCAGGACCTGGTGGCACACGCCTTTAATCCCAGCAATTCCCAGGCAGAGATAGGAGGGTTGCTGTAAGTTCAAGTCCACCCTACATAGTTAATTCCAGGTCAGCCTGGGCCAGATGAGGCCCTACCTTGAAAAAAACAAAACAAAACAAAAAGCATTATTAGTTAGGCTAAAAGTAAAGCAATAGTTATAAGACTTTTAACACACAGCAATTTGTAATTCTCCTACTTGTTTAAAAAAAATATTTTATTTATTTATTTGAGAGAGAGAGACAGAGAAAGAGGCAGTCCTGTTCCACACTGTCTATTAATGAATAGTCCCTCTGTCAGATATCCATGCTATAAATGCTATACCCCCTCCTTTATCACTTACTACCTGTACAGGTATCAAAAAATCCCTGGATTAGCTGGGCATGGTGGTGCACGCTTAATCCCAGCGCTTGGGAAGCAGAGGTAGAAGGATCACTGTGAGGTTGAGGCCAGCCTGAGACTACATAGTGAATTCCAGGTCAGCCCAAGCTAGAGTGTCTCGAGACTCAACCTCAAACAACAACAACAACAACAACAAACCCAAAAGAACAAAAAACAAACAAATAAACAAAAATTCCTTGGATGTTCAAGTTCCTTGTATAAAAAATGGCAAAGCAGTCATTGCATATAACCTACAGAATTGCCCTGTGTACTTGAAATGCTGTTTCAACGGTTGCACTGTTTAATGAATGAAAAAAGTCTTCACATGTTAAAAACATGTTGTTGACTGAATATATGCATGTGGAACCCATAGAGAGATGACTCCATAGGATTTGGTACTATTTGCAGGTTCATGCCTTCATTAGAGATCTTAGAACATACTATACATTGCTGCAGAAAAGGAAGGACTACTCTATCTGTATCATTTGTTTTGTGACTTAAAGTGATGGGCAGGAGCTTGGCCCAGTGACATAAGCCTGCAATCCTAGCTATTTGGGAGGCTGAGGCAGGAGCATTATTAAGTTCAAGGCCTGCTTGGGCTGCAGCGTAAGCTCAAGGCTAACCTGGTGAGAGGTGAGACCTTCCATCAAAATAAAGTGAAAACAGGGCTAGAGAGATGGCTCTGCAGTTAAAGGTGCTTGCTTGCAAGGCTGACAGCCCAGATTCAATTCCCAGTACCCATGAGAAGCCAGATTCATAAAGTGGCACATGCATCTGAAATTCATTTGCAGTCTTAAGGGGCCCGGTGTGCCCATTCTCTCTCCCTCTCTCTCTCTGCTTGCAAATAAGTAAATTTTTTAAAGTAAATGAAGTCTGTGGCTCAGCAGCAGAGCACTTAGCCTGCTTGAACCCCTAGGCTCAATCTCCAGAATAAATAAATAAAACAATGTAAAGGATTTGATCTAAATGGGTACGCAAGAGATTTTCAAGTTATTTAGCTCAGAAGTTCAACACAGGACCTAGAAGTGAACAAGCACAATATATGTAGAAGCAAAGGAAGATACAAACAAACAAACAAACAAAAAAAAAAGGGGAAAATAATGATAGGACACAGATGCTTAAACAATAGCTCAATATAGACTGTTTCAACCACCTTGAGTTAACCCAAGGAGCTCATAAGGACACATGGCTTTAAAAACATCAAGTTGTCTTGTTTTTAGTTCTTCACTGTAAGTTTAAACATCACCAACAGTATTAATATCTCCTTGAAGAAAAGATAAGCTAGAAGCATGGAGTTTAAGATAAGGGGCACAAGAATGGGAATTTAAAGGCTGCTCAGCATTTCTCAAAGGCCCAATGAGGAGCTTTACTGAGCTTTAAATCTTATAAATTAGTAAACTGGCACAACATAATTCTCTAGCTCTCTTGACTCCGTGTAATCCTAAGAAAGCTTGTAAGATCCAAAGTCTGGACTTGCAAAGCTAAGGAACCAGACCAAGGCCTGCCAGCTAGAATGTGCTACTAATTCAGTATTAACAAGAAACTTCCTTCAATTCCCACCATTAAGAGCAAAGAAGCAGGCAATAGCTCCCATTAAGTAAAGTTCTTACCTTCCATACTGGTTCTCCAGTGCTGTTTTTAACATGAGGGACATTGAAATTCAACATACGTTTCAAAGCCACTGAAAATATAAGTTTTAAAAAAACACAATAAATTTGTATTTTAGGATTTTGTTTTTCCATCCACATTATCACTTATTACCTACAAACAAAAGTGCACAAATGAATCCCAACAAAACTGACTAATAAAACGATTGGGGGGGGGGTCATGTAAAAGTAAGTAAGGGTCAGACCTAGCAATTCCATCAACATTCCATTCTATCAACAGCTAATTGGCATTTTTTTGGAAGATATGTATATATATATATATTTTAATAGGCTTCTGACCAAAAGAAGCTGTGGAAAGACGGGCGTGGTAGTATATGTCTTTAATCCCAGCACTCGGGAGGTGATTTATTTTTTAAGACTGGCTACTGTGAAATGGACAGAGTTGATTTTTCAAAGCATTGGACCTTATTATATAATACAGAACGATTCAGACTTTGGTTGAGGTAAAGTATAATATTACAATAGCTCTCCCACTGCAGAAAGTATACTTCAGTACTATTCAAGTCAACCCTCAGTATTTTCAGAACCCCTTCCATGTTCAAATACCTCATATAAAATAGTGTAGTGCCAATCTAATAAATCCCTTTTCATAATACACAAAAATAAAATGAAGGGCTGGAGAGATGGCTTAGGGGTTAAGGCGCCTGCCTCCTAAGCCTAAGAACACTGGTTCCAATCTCCAGGTCCCACGTTTAGCCAGATGCAAAGTGACGCAAGGGCGCAATGCCGCACTTGACCACAAGGGGGCGCACACATCTGGATTTCGTTCACAGCAGCTGAGACACTGCTGGCGCACCCATCTCTGTCTTCCTCTCTCTCTCTCTCTCTCTCTCTCTCTGTCTCTCTCAAAAAAAAAATAAAAAATAAAATGTAGAGTATCTGCATATAATTTATAGAAATCCTTTAAGTCATAGGTAGATTATTTTAAATATTTTTGTTTATTTATTTGCAAGCAGAGAGATAGGAGATAGACAGGGAGAGGAGAGAGGGAGAAAATAAGGATTGGCATACCATGGCCTCCAGCCATTGTAAACAAACTCCAAATGCATGTGCCAGTACATGGGTACTGGGGAATTGAAACAAGGTTTTTAGGATTTGCAGGCAAGCACTGTAACCACTAAGCCATCTCTCCATTCTCTAGATTACTTTTTAACATCTATGATAATATAAATGACATGTAAATAGATGTGGTATACTATATTGTTTAGGGACTAATGACAAGAAAAAAGTCTGTACGTGTTTAGTACAGACACATTTTATAAGGAATAGTTTTGATTTTCAGTTGTTTGGATCCATACATGCAAAACCCATCGATAGATATGAGGGCATCTATATTTGCTTATTTACATGTGTATACATAAAACTTTTTGAAAATTTTGGTATCTAAATCCACCAATAATATACATTACCAATAACTTATGTATACTTCAAAAAGCCACAGATGTTAAAGGTATATATAAACAAGGAAAACAATACAAACTGAAGGTTCTGGACTATGCTTTGTTAGCAGAGCTCTTCCTCTCACCTCCAGGCACTAATTAACATTACCACTAATAACATTTGTCTTCCCCCGCCCCCCACACAAATCTTATTTCTAGGAAGACTTAGTTATATTTTGTTTGACAGCTAAAAGAACTACAGTTTGGACTTCCATGTGAGTTGGGAATTAAGTGTTTTCCAGAGTTAGGCTGTAGTTAACTGAAAGAGGCCAGAACTAGCAGATAATCTCACATTTGTCTCAGCCCTATCTAGAAGAGTTTCTCCAACTCTGAGTCTTGACCAGCTTGGTCAAAGGCATTTTGATATGAGAGATTTGTTAATGAAAGATCTATAATATTTATAGATTAATAAAGTCATGTAGTTCTATTTTCATCATAGTTTAACTCCCCAAGGTTTACATCATTGTTTTTAATGGAAATGATAAACTAGTTTTATTTATTGGTTCTAAACATACTATCCACATACTTACATTTGGTTGATGCAGGTTCTGCCTCCCCCCTTTTTTTAAGATAGGGTCTCACTGTAGCCCAGGCTTCAAGGTTGGCTTTGAACTCACAGTGGTCCTCCTACCTCAGGCTCTTGAGTGTTGGGATTAAAGGCGTGTGCCACCATACCCAGCCAGGTTCACTTTTACCCAGAATATTTTCTACACTCATTTACTAAGTAAATACTGTCATCTATATTGACCATTAAATTCATTCATTCAACAAATAGGCAGGACCTGGTGGCACACGCCTTTAATCCCAGCAATTCCCAGGCAGAGATAGGAGGGTTGCTGTAAGTTCAAGTCCACCCTACATAGTGAATTCCAGGTCAGCCTGGGCTAGAGGGAGACCTTACCTCTAAAAACAAAAAAAAGCAAAGCTGGGTGTGGTGGCGCATGCCTTTAATCCCAGCACTCTGAGGTCCAAGGCCACCCTGAGACTACATAGTGAATTCCAGGTCAGCCTGAGCTAGAATAAAACCCTACCTGGAAAAACAAAACAAAAACAAAACAAACAAACAAAAAAAAAGGTGCTATGCTAACCATTTGCTGGATACTGCCCTAATTGTTTGGGTTCTAGCACTCAATTAAACCTGTCTTGAAGCAGTTTTCATTCTAGTTGAGGGACAAAAGCTCCTTACACAGTAAGTAAAACACAGGATATATGGTATCTGGACTGCTATGGAGAAAAATGGGGAAGGGGAAGAGAGGTGGGGCATAAGTTTAAACAGTAATTAGAATAGCCTGAGAAACATTTGAGTACAGGAGATAAGAGTGTGTGCCATATAAGTTATCTTTGGAAGAAGATGCTAAAAGAGGAAATAAAAAGAATAGAGGAGGGAGCTTTCTAGGTACAAGGAGAGGGAGAGTAAGGTGAGGACTGCAGCAATTCATGGTGCATTGGGCCTGAGTGATATCAATTCCATTGATTAGGGACTAGAGGACAGAAAGCAGTTGATCTGGGGCTTTGTAGCACTGAGATACAGGAGAAGTGAGCTAGAACTTCCAGTACTAACAGAGGAGGAAGCAAGTCATTCTGACTGTGGAACTGAAGGTGAGGAAGATGTGGAGAGTGGTCCACCGAGCTTTCACAAAGCTGGCATTTTAGGTAACAAAGATTTTTCAGGAAGACAAAGCAAAACTAACATGATAGCTAAACTCTTCATACTTGTTTATTTGTAAAATTCGAGCATAATTTCAGGAGAAAAAAAATCAAATGTAAACATTCTTGATGGCTTATTTCTATTCTCACAATGTGGAACACAAGAAGCTACACCTATAAGCCTTTAGTTTGTAGTTAGCATGTGTAAGTCAAGTTGTCACTGCATTAGTTGTTTACAATAAGGCAAAAGTAAATATCACAGATGGGAAAAATTGTTTTTATATTATGTTTCACTGCATTAATGGAAGCTGTGTGAATTATGTTCCACTGACTGACAAAATCCGTTGAATTACTATTTTAAAATACTAATCTGTCGAACAACTGAAATGGGAAAGATGTTAATTGATTTTGCCATTCTCCAATCCCAGCAAGCTGAAGCAAATCTGATGACATTTTTCTTCAGGTTCCCCAAAAAGACTGAACCAGAGGAGATGTCATAAAGTAAGCTGCCCTGAAAACAATACCTAAATGTTCATTTCAGTGCAAATGCCGGAAAGGCAAGTTCTGAATACCCAAGCACGAAAGACGTGACATCTGGCCGACTTGAAGTCCCCAGACACAGAGCGGAGCCCTGGCCAGCGGCAACACGGGCCGGCGGCCTCCGCAGCCGGGCCTGGGGGAGAGCTCAAGGGGGAGGACCCCCGACGCTCCAGGAACCCGAGCGCGAGCCGCTGGAGGCTGAGCGGCACGCACGCAGCGCCACGGAGGCGGCGACGGGAGACGCCGCCGCTCAGGCAGCACCGCGCAGGGGATAGCCGGTACCTGTTTGCCTCTCCCGAATGCCGGCCGCCGCCATCTTGCTTCCCACCGACCACTGACCCGCTGGCAGCGGCAGATGATGACGTGGCGACCCTCGCGCCCCGGAAGCAGAACCGCGGGCGGGGCCTCGGCGCGGAGGTGGCGGTTCACTTCCAGCCTCATCAAAGCTACCCTTCTCAGGTAGACGTTACTTCACGTAGACACCAGGTGAGTGTCTGTGACCATGGGAATCCTGCCATCGTTCGCCAGGGCTGTAGGGACCAAGGCGCGGCTCCTGAAGCTAATCAGCGCTCACCCGCTGGCCTTGTTTCCACTGCTCCCTCTCCCAGACCCACAAGTTTCAGAGCATTACTCTAGGGTGACAAGTTTCTCACTCTTCTTTCTTGGGCATTATGGTTTTGCCTGTAGGAAAATAGAGCCTAGAACGTGCAAAGTTTCTCCCTTCCTTTCAAGATACAAACTGAAGTAACATTACTTTGGCCAGAAAATGGTTATTGATGCTAGTGTTTGTACATTTGAAGCCGTGTGATCACAAAATAAATCTCATATTGATGACTTATAAGACATAATTTTATTGGATGTTAAAAATACAGAATTCATTTCCCCTAATAAAGTTCATAGGAAGCACCGCATTCGCTGTTGAATATTCTGAAGCTACAACAGATTCTGAAGTGAAATCATACTGTCTCAAGACTTTGACTTTCAAAATTACATAAACAAAATCAAGCATTATTTATTTTCAAATATCAAGATTGTATTTCATAGTAAAAATTCAGATAAAAGCTGTTTATGAAATTTAAGAAAGGCAATATTATTTTTAAAGCCAATAGGAAATACCTTAGCATAGAACCTACTTTCCTTAAGAATTGTATCACCTCACCAGCATATTAATAAACATTGTGTTTTCTGCAATACGATTACTATTTCTGAACTAGTGATTCAGGTGTGTTGGGATTATACAGAAATAGCAGTTCCTGCCTTATTGGAAAGGTTACTGCATTCTAGTACCCATGGAATAAAAAAATAAAACATACAGGTGCACCAGCTTTCCAATATGATAACTCAATCTTGTTTACTTGAGTACTACCACTTTTAAATAGCAATCTGTCATTTAACAATTTCAGTTTTATCATAGATGCTTGCAAGACCATGAGGAATACTGATATAAAAATACCAAGATAGTGCTAATGTTTATATACAGTATCTATACACATATATTTTTGTTCTGACCAAGAATGTGCAGTGTGTGCAATACAGATAGGAAAACGCACTGTACAGAACAACTGTACAGTACTGTTACAGTAAACAAATAGTCCTTGTGGGGCTGAGACGAACATACTTGCTTTATATTACTATAATCAAAAAGAATAAAAATGGCTCAGCACCCCAATTTACTGCAATTGACTCTATTCAGATTCTTACCTTCGTTTTTTAAAACTCCATTAGTTTTATCAGAGTACCTCAGAAGAGCTTCTCAGGAAATTCCTGAGTGCCTGACAATAGCTTATAGGGCCGATCAATGTGGAGAGTAAATAATGTTGGGGCTTACCTCATTTAGTCAAAATCTTAACATAGTCAATGGACTATTTAGGAAGGAGTGGGTAAGTATAAGATACTAGGAGGTGAATCTGATCAAAGTAGATTATATACATGAATGACAATGTCATAATGAAACCTGTTGTTTTGTACAATATATGCTAATGAAAAGAAAAACGAGAAATATCTACATTAAGAAAAAAGAACCACAACCTTGTTGAATCCCTACAAGTTAGTTCATATAAAAGCAATTCACATTTAATGGTAAAAAAAACATTACTTTATTGGACTGGAGAGATGGCTTAGGTGTTAAGGCACTTGCCTGTGAAGCCTAAGCACCTAGGTTCAATTCCTCAGAAGCCAGATGCACATGGTAGTGCATGCATTTGGAGTTTGTTTGCAGTAGCTAGAGGTCCCAGTGTGCCCATTCTGTCTTTCCTCTTACTCTCTCTAGATCTCTGTCTCTCAAATAAAAATTAAAAAAAAACCCACATTTACTTTAAGCTTTCATGCCGTGCGCGCACGCGTGTGTGTGTGTGTGTGTGTGTGTGTGTGTGTGTGTGTTGTACTGAGGATCCCAAGACCTTGCTTGCACACACTAGGCAGGTGCTCTACCACTGAACTACACCCCCAACCCTATTCTTTATTACATCTTAAATAGGCTGACATAAACTATTACCTAACACAACACCTGGTATTTAGTGGGTATTAGTGTATGCTTAAACACTGGAAAAGGGCTGAAATCAAATTTGAAAATTGGGTCTTTTTCAAGACAATACAAATTTTCCTAAACTAAAAATAAAGTACAGACATTCAAGCAATTCATCATTAAATGTTGTTTTGCTTTGTATTACATTATTTAAAGCACAAATCTAGCTTAAAGGTTTATTAAAAAATAATGCTGTGATGATCTATATAAAATTATGTTTATAAATAGAATCTAGTTCTTTCCATTTTCTTAAAATGACTGCTAAAGACAAAGCCAGTGAGAAAATATATTTGCTACATGTCCCTTTATTGAGCATCTGGTTGTTAAATGCATTAGGTCCCAATGGCTTCCATACAACTAGGAGAAAGACTTACAAATGCCTAAGGTAGGTGTCTAAATGAATTCCCATGCTAGCAATCAGATACAAACTTCTTAACCCAACACAAAGATGTTTCTTCATCTTTGAAACTAAATATTATAAAGTATAAGTTAATGATTTTCTGATATTTTTAAAGAGCTTTACCTTAAATATTACAGTAATAAAATGCCTAAATACAAGAATAGTATTGTATAAAATAGCTTCAGAGAAATTTCCTATATTTAGTAGTTTAAAAGGTATCTTAAAATAATGAGTAAAAACTAACCAAGACTATTAACAATGGACAGTTAGTCAATTTATGGTTTTCAATACTGACAGTAAGAGAATAAGCTTAAAATATATGGAATTTAGACAACTGAAATATTTAAGAAATTCATATACAAATTTACAAGGACTTATAGAATAATATCCTTTAAAATTCAATGTGAGAATTGTGCTTACAATATGAACAGAAAAAAAAAAAAAGAACAATTATATACTACTCATAGCATTGCTGCAGAAAAACCAAGAACAGGTTTCTCTGAGATGCTCTAGCTGTAAAGATCATACTAACATACTAACCTTTAAACCAGAAGACATTCTGAAATCTGAGTGTTTGAAGCGAATATTCTAAATTGTGTATACTATTTCATCACTAAGCCCTATATACACATAAATTAAGTGCACTTAGGGACTAAAATACTGTTTCTAGGAAAAATTAATTGAAACTACAAACCATAAAACAGCTTTTTGGGCTGCATTGATTTCATGGCCTTTAAAACATTGTAAGAACTAAGTAAATTAAGACAGAAAACATCCAATTTATCAACAGATTTGGAATAAAAGCTTTAGGGTGAGTTTGAGGCTTATATCATTAAAACTTTTGATAATACATCCTTTAATTAGTTTAATGATCTAACAATGTAACGTAAGACAAAAAAATGCCTTAGTGTTAAATACTTAAAAGTAACACTGATTGGTCTACTAGTAAGTACAACTTGAAAAAAGAATAAGGTAATAAGGAAAATGACACTAACATTACATTTTAGTTTTCCTTTGGCATTAAAGAAATATTACTTATATCCCACTATTTTTCTTTAAAGGTTTTAATAATTTAAGGATGCTTCTGGAGTAGGATGAGACCATGTCCAATAGCTAATACCTACTTTGCATATCAATAAAACTGTGGGCAAGCCTTGTTACCTACCTTAAAGATTTACTTTAGTAGAAGTGTGCGACTCTGCTTCATTGATATTTGATAATAGAAGAGGAAATTAGATTTTTTTATTTTTTTCTTTTGTAAGACTATAAATATGGGGATATTACTATAGAATTACACACACACACACATTTATAAACATGAGATAAAACTCTCATGTAGCCAAGGCTAGCCTTGAACTCACTGATCTTGTCTCAGCCTCCCAAGTCCTGGGATTACAGGTATATGCTATCACAACCTGTTTAGGACTGTTTGTCTTTGGTGTGTTCATATTCTTCAGATGCCATCCCCCCCCTTTTGTTTTTGAGATAACCCCTCACTGGCCTAGAACTCAAGTAAACAAGACCGGCTGGCTAGTGAGCCATCTGACTCCACTTCCCCAACACTGTATTTACAAATTGGCTATTTTTGTGTATCTTCTGGGGATTGCAAGACAAGCACTTTACTTACTGAGCTGTAGCCCCAGCACTGGGGCTATTTATCTTGAAATTATATGACTTTCTAATACTTTTAAGTAGCAGTAAACAGTTTTAAAATAAAATCTTACAGGACATTCCCAGCATTTAGGACTCCTATATTCCCAGCACTTGGCAGGCTGAGATAGGAGTACTGTGAATTCAGGACAGCCAGGAATGCATAGTGAGAACCTGTCTTAAATCAATAAAAATTAAAGAAAAAAAAAAGTAAAGAATTTATAAGGAAACCACAAAAACCAAACAAACAAAGATGCTTCTCTGTGTGGTGAACTGGTGTTTTTTTCCCCCACTCTATTTGTATTTATTTTTACTTCTTCATTGCTTATATAAAACAGGTATATTTTGAAAGCAAACAAGATAACTATAAAACACTATGTTAGCTTAATTGTCATACAATAATCTTAATAATAAATAACCATCAAATAGCCAAATCTGCCACATGACAACAGAGATCATTTAGATACCTCAAAGGATTATCGACCACATATATTGATGCTACACAAAGGTTACAGGAAAAACAAACACACATCAAAACTGATTGAAACCATGGTTTAAAGGAAATTCACTGTTTTAGGTATTTTCAACCACATTTGAAATACTGTAACATTGTTTTTAAGCCTGTTCATAGATCTCAGAGTTATCTGTACAATTCTGCTTTTTATATATTATTTTCCAATCTGCTCTAATGTAAATGCAGTATTGCTTATTTTCTTATAAATCCCATTATAAAAACATTTACAAACTTAATTTAGTGCCAACCTAGAAAAGTAAAACTAGCACATGCTTCTGACTCATGATAGGATTAAACCAGGTTTTTTATTTTTTGCTTATTTGATTTTTTTGAGGCAGGGTTTCACTCTTATTCCAGGCTGACCTGGAATTCACTATGTAGTGTCAGGGTGGCCTTGAACTCACAGCAATCCTCTCTTTGCTGGGATTAAAGGCATGAGCCACCATACCCAGCTCCAATCAGTTTCTTTCTCGCTCTCTCTCTCTTTTTTTGTTTTGGTTTTTCGAGGTAGGGTCTTACTCCAGCCCAGGCTGACCTGGAATTAACTATGCAATCTCAAGGTGGCCTCAAACTCATGGCGATCCTCCTACCTCTGCCTCCCAAGTGCTGGGATTAAAGGCGTGTGCCACCACGTCCGGCAGCTTTTCTCTTTAATGCTTTAAAATAAAGAACATGAAAGGTTGAAAAAAAAAACACCCTATCCTAAAGGTAATTCTAATTTATAAAAGTAGTAAGTGAACAGTCTTTTCTTACATATATCATGCTACTATACCTGAATAAAAATCTGTCCAACCATTTTAAAAATACTTGTTTTGATGGATAGTCAAAAATATCACAAATTTTGACTAGAGTACCTTAATCATGTTTTTTTTTGTTGTTGTTGTTTGTGGTCAAAAAATTCCTTTGTATTCATATCATGTATTTTATTGGTCCAAGAAACTGACACATTTGTTCAAAAGTGATTTATAGAAACAAAACGTTATCCACAGCAGCTTTTAAAGAACTTCTTTGCTCAAAGAACATTTTGATGTCCAGTGTAGTGAAGGCTCTCTTCCTGCCCTAGTCTGGGCCTGTTCCTTATGGCAGAGTCCATGTTTTCTTGAAATTCTTTGTATGTATGTGTGGTTGGAAGAGCTAAACGGTTACTACACTTGTTCCCAACAGGAAAGGCCATAGGCTGACACTCAATCGAAGGAGTGGGTTTAAATCCAGCAGGTGGAATGGAACTGCAACCAGTTGCAAATACAAGAATGTCTTCCATTGTTGTTGCAGATTTACCATCTGAAAAACAAAAAGTGAAATCCAGTTATATACTGCTATCATCACAGAATCTTTTCCCAACTAGACTGTAAATTGAAATAATGGACTTCCACATTCATCTCCAGCAAACTAAAACACTAAGTCAAGTGTGGTAATAGGTAAACAGTATATTCAGTAAGTGAATATTGCTGGATATGGTTTTGCACATCTTTAATCCCAGCACTTGGGGAGTTGGGGTAGAATTGTTGTGAGTTTGAGGACAGCCTGGACTACAAAGTGAGTTCCAAGCCAGAATGGGCTAGAGGAAGACTGTCTCAAAACATAAAAATAATCTCAAAGTAGGACTCAAACTCAGAGACCAACTACTCATATTTGACCTCTTCTAGCTAATTGTTAATTAATATATTTTAAGAAATGCAAAGAGGCTGGGTGTAAAGGCACATGCCTTTAATCCCAGCAGTTGGGAAGCAGAGGTAGGAGGATCACTGTGAGCTCAAGGCCAGTCTGAGCTAGAGTGAGAGCTTACCTCAAGAAACAAAAGAAAAAGAAAGAAATGCAAAGCAAAACTAAATAATAACAAATTTAAAAATCTAGATAAAATTTTAAATTCATTAAAATGGATTTTACATTGCTAATACTCATTAACAAGTATCATTGGCATAGTCCTAACCAGTGATTAAAGACTAGTTTTGTTTGACTTTAAATTCAAAACAATAAAACAGCTAATTAGCTTTAAGCCTGTTGAATGCTGTCGTAATCATCTATATATTTAACGTTTTCTAGAAAAACTTTCATCTCAAATTATGTAGAAGAAAACATTGCAGCATACAAGTTTATTTAATAACCTTTTCTCATCATTTCCAAGTTGGTCATATAAACTTGTTTGAAAATGTTTCCTTTGTTAATAGAAAGTTAGCAGACTTAAATCTTATAAGTGGCAGGAGGCAAAATCTAAGAAATAAATATGCTTTAAACATTTATTCTGAGATAGTTAAAACAAATTCACATACCCTCAACAGTTTGTAAGTAACTGTTCCAAAATCCCAAAGTTTGTACATCAGGTAATGTATGTACTCTGAAAAGATCACTAAGGATTTCTGCAGAAAGATTCTCAGGTTTATGACAGAGGATGTTATAAAATGCTTCTGGGTAAGTCTGAATTTTTTCCAAAACACCAAGAGTTTTCAGACCCTGCTTAAAACTTGGGAAGAAAAATAATGAGTCAACATGTACTCATGTATGTTTGGTATTACATTATTGGTAAATTAAGCTATCAGCTTACCTGGTGATTAAAATAAAAACAAATGATAAGCAGTTGCACACAAAGCTACTGCATGCATTTAGATATGAGAAATGCTACATATGATATACTTTCAAAATCACAAGAAAACATATTAGTGTAAGTACTTTGTATGACCATATTATTTAGCTTTCTGGTATTAAAATTGTTGTTATGTTATTAAAAATATCATAAGAAACTTTCCTGGAAATTACAATTTAAAAAGAGGGGTTAAAAAAAAAAACCCTAGCCAAATGAAAATCTTACACTTATGCATTGTTAAAAAGAAATTAACAGAGACAACAAAATTGGAAAATATTTTAATCTACAATGACAAAATCAATTGACTATTACACAAAAATACAGATAAAAGATCAGAAATTCATTAAAACATAACACTGTAAGAATATAACTGAAGAAATAAGTATTTTACGATACAAATAATACGTAAAGAACAGAGGTTATTATTTTTATCTATAATAATGGATCTCTCCTATACCCTTCTTCAGATAATCTGCTGTATTATTTATCTCCTCTTTCTATTGATTTTTTTCCAAGAGGACCTAAACAGTATGTTCAGCTATAGTTTGAATGTTTGAGTTCCCTCAGAACTCAAACTCCATCAACAATGCAACAATATTGGGAGGCATGAACTTTTGAGAAATCATATGTTATTACCAAAATCTGAACTTTAAGGAATAGTAAATGATCCCGTTGTTCCTAAAAGTAACATAAGTAAATTTGAAATCATCCTTAAACTGACTGTCCTTCTTCCCAATTACCAAGTACTATCCTACTACCTTAACCTGGCTTCTAAAGCCCTCCATAGTACAACTCTTGCACTTCTTTACTTCTTTGTAGCTTTTAAATTTTACTGCTTACTGTTGGCAGTAAGTTCTAGACAAATTTTTTTGCCTTTGAAATAATGTGCTTTTAGGGCTGGACAGATGGCTTAGTGGTTAAGGCACTTGCCTGCAAAGCCTAGGGACCCATGTTTGACTGTCCAGATTTCATACAACTAGACACACAAGGTGACTCAAGAGCACAAGGTTGCACATGTGCACAAACTGGCACACATGTCTGGAGTTCAAATGCAGTGACTAGAGGTCCTGGCATGCCAATTATCTCTCTCATAAAAAATGAGAGAGCGTGGTGGCGCACACCTTTAATCTCAACACTTGGGAGGCAGAGGTAGGTGGATCCTCATGAGTTCGAGGCCACCCTGAGACTACATAGTAAATTCCAGGTCAACCTGTACTTTGGTTGTGAAATACTTCATACAAACATTAAAAACCCAGAAAATAAAACCACAAACACCAATTTCAAGACTTATTAGTACATGTTTAAAAAGACTTACTAATTTTTGTCACGTTTACTCAGAATTTGTTAAAAACAAACAAGCCTAACCTAGGTGTGGGAGCAAAATGGCACATGTTTATTATCTTGGCTTGGTGACTAAGAGGATCTAGAAGTAGACACTAGCCTAGACTCCATCATGGATAGAAAAAAAAATTCTATTTCTTTGGATAAATCCTATCTAATCCCCCTTTCCTTCTCTTTTTCTACTAAAAGAAACTAAAACACAGAATATTTAAATTATCCAGAAATCTTTCCTACCATCTGCATTTTGTCTTACTCTCTTATTTATGGAATCCTAAGATATAAGCTAGTTTTTCTCTGTTTCAGAACTTTCTAAAAATGTTATTTTTCTCTTACTTGTTTTTTTTTTTTTTTTGGAGTAATTTTCACTTTTTGACAATGGTACTTTTTTAAAATCTTATTTTACTCTGCAGAATTTCTATACTAACTGATTTTTAAAAAATTATAATTCACCCTTTTTGTTTGTTTTTGAGAAATGGTCTGTGTAGCCTTAAGAGGGCTTTGAACTATAGACCTTTATCTTGGCCTTTGCAGTAGTGTATGACATAGGCCACAAGACAACTATGGGTATTTTCCTCAGTATTACTATCCATCTCCTTTAAGAAAGGATCTATCATTGACCTGGAGCTTAGCAGGGATCCTCTTCTGTCTTGACCTCCCCAGTGATGGCATTCTAGGCATGTGTCACCATCCTCAATATTTTATATGTGCACAGGACTGAACTCAGACCCCATGTTTGCAAGGCAAGCACTTTACCAACTGAGCTTTGTCCCTAGCCCTATATAGTGGCTACTCTTTTCTAAAAACTATTTTTACTTATTTGCAAGGGAGGGAGAGAGTGCCTCTTGCTGCTTTAAATGAACTCCAGATTCATGAGCCACTTTATGCATTTGGTTTTACGAGGGTTCTGGGGAATCGAACCCTGGCTGGCAGACTTTGCAATCAAGCAAGCTAGCACCTTTAACCACTGAGAAATCTCCCCAGCCCTATAGTGTTTATTCTTATGTTTACTAATCCTCCTCACTTGCAAGCCTCCATACTATAAGCCCTTTCTTTAGTCTTATCTTTAGTAGCCTTGATAAATTATATACTGAAGAATTTTTTAGGATCTTTTTATATAGACAGTGGCAGCCTATGATAGTAATGACTTTAGTTCTAATCCTTGGTGAGACTCATTCTTCTGCTCTGCTTACACCTCCATCATTTTGTTAAAGAAAGAGCATGACAGGGCCTCTAACCACTGCAAATGAACTCCAATTGCATGTGCCACCATGTGTATCAGGCTTACATGGGTTCTGGGAAATTGAACCTGGGTCCTTAGGCTTTGCAGGCATGCACCACCTTACCTGCTAAAGCATCTCTTCAGCCCAGATTTTCTTCATTAGTAGGTTACCTTAACTTTTTTTAAGAGGTTTAATTTTTTGTTTACTTTTATTTATCTGAGAGCAACTGACAGAGAGAGAAAGAGGTGTGTGTGGGGGGGAGAATGGGCACACCAGGGCTTCCAGCCTCTGCAAATGAACTCCAGATGCATGTGCCACCTTGTGCATCTGGCTTATATGGGTACTGGGGAATTGAGCCTCGATCCAAGGACCTCGGGCTTCACAGGCAAGCACTTAACCACTAAGCCCTCTCTCCAGCCCACATTAACTTTTTAATGTTTACTTACTTGCTTCTTTCTATATAGAAATCTTCAGAATTGTATAATTAAGATTCACTACTCTTCTAGGATTTCAGTAATTGTATGCTGGGATTATAGGCATACATCACTGCATACATCACCACGTTCTTCAAAGTAGGGTCTCACTGTGGCTCAGGCTGACCTGGAATTCACTATGTAGTCTCAGGGTGGCCTCAAACTCTTGGCGATTCTCCTACCTCTGCCTCCCGAATGCTGGGATTAAAGGCGTGTGCCACTATGCCTGACCCAAAACTTCTTTTTAAAAACAAAGTATTAAAAGATTTTGTTTTTCCTTTTAAGTTTTTGATAGGATCTTGCTCTGGAGCCCAGGCTGGTTTCCAAACTGTGCAATGCTGTGGCTTCCACTGGGACAGACTTGTGCTGCCACATTAGCTGGCAGGATGTTAAGAACAGGCCTGCTCAGATTCAGTTGCATTATATTTTGCTTTTGTTTTAAATCCATTTTTTTGTTTTATTTATATAAAGCAGGGTCTCACTCTTGCTCAGGCTGACCTAGAACTCATTCTGTAACCAAGGCTGGTCGGTCTCAAATTCATGACAATCATCCTATCTCAGCCTCCTAAGTGCTGGATTAAAGGTGTGTACCACCACACACTACTTAAATTTTTTTAAAGCCAAGTGAAGATCACATATTTTAATATAACTGGTTCAGCTATCTGCATTATAATTAGTAATTTACTTAAGTTTTCTTCTTTTTTTAAACTTTAAGTATGTTTTCTACTTAACACGTTTTCTGCTTACCAAGAGATTAAATAGCTTTTCTTATTTCTTCCCTGGTTCATCCCTTCCAGACTGTTTCGAAGTTGCACATTCTACTCATAGTACTTTAGAATATTTCCTTAAAAAGATTTATAGTTGATTTAATACAGTTTAAAGTCAAGTAATGCTTCCCCACTACAAGTTCCTTAAAACAGTACTATTTGACTGATTCCATTTTATATTGTACCCATCCTTTCTTTCTAGTCACTACAATAACACCTTCTTGTCTCAGTTTGTTCTCTTTTAGTGGGCCATTCCTCTCAATTCTTGCTTCCTTGGATAGTGGAATGATTTATCTTTTTTTAATTCTTTATCTTAAAATTTCACTTTTGGGCAGTTTGTTTTGCTTATAGCATTCCGATTAGGCTTCATAGTTTTCTGTATTCAGCATTTACTTGTGTCTGGCACAAACAAGTATTAGAATTTCAAGATCAATTACTTTGTTTATTTGCGGTTCACACAGAAACTTCAAAAATAAGCTAGGGGCAAGTAGGAGGTTTTGATATTTTCAAAATATGAATAGGGGAAATGGCAATACAACATAGGTGCTTAAAGAGGGTAAAGTCTTGGGTCCATAGAGAGAAGCTGTTCCTTAAGTTTCTATCTTTGGAAGTCTCAGCAATATAGGTCAGCTTATTTTAAGTTACAGAACACATGAATTTAAAGCTCTAATAAAATCTTCCATGTTTGGAATCAGAGATTACAGAGAAATAATCTCAGTCTTCTTTGGCTGTAGTAGAGGCTTTCATTTCTCAGTTTTCTTTCTATTGAAAATATCAAGAAAACAGCAATAAGTTCATCTATACCTCTGAACACTAAAAAAAGAAAGTGTATATGAGCCCAGGTTGCTTCCTTATTCTTATCCAGTTTCACAGGATGAAGATGTTCTGAAAGTGAGCACCCTTGTTGTTGGAGATATCTAGGATATTAGGTTACCTTATTATTTCTAACACCTGCTGGGATATTTTCTTATAAGCTCAGTATATATTTTGGTACAGAGTTTTCCATCTATTACATCAAAAGAGGGATTAATCAGTAATTTCTTTTTTAAGAAAATATTTTATTTTATTTGAGAGCAGAGAGAGAGGAAGAGACAGAGAGAAAGAATGGGCACACTAGGGCCTTCAGCCACTGCAAATGAACTATGGATGCATGTGTCCCCTTGTGCATCTGGATTACGTGGGTCCTGGGGAATCAAACCAGGGTCCTTTGGCTTCACAGGCAAGTGCCTTAACTGCTAAGCCAGTTCCCCAGGCCTTTTTTTTTTTTTTTTTTTTAAATCTTCCCAACACCTATTTAATTTAAACACCACTTAATAGGGAAACTTTTTGTGACCTTCTGACTTCTCAGATCTATAAAACGAAAAAGTAGAAATGAATGACAGTGATTTTACTTTCTTTGCAATGAGGAATAAACTATCTGTAGCTAGATGAAGTACTGGGAAAAATTACTGATTGCAAACCAAAACAAAACCAGCACAAAGAATATGTCTACTTACTACTGTGGATCTATAAAACATACTGTTAAGTGAACTATTAGTAGAAAAGGTGTTGTTGGTATGTTACTATTTATTTATTTATTTATTTATTTATTTATTTATTTATTTATTTATTTTCGAGGTAGGATCTCACTCTGGCCCAGGCTGACCTGGAATTCACTCTGTAGTCTCAGGGTGGCCTTGAACTCATGGCAATCCTCCTACCTCTGCCTCCCGAGTGCTGGGATTAAAAGGCATGTGCCACCACGCCTGGCTCTATTTATCCAATAAAACAGATAAGTACATACATACATATACACACCTGTTTTTCGGCTACCATTCCAAATAAAAAAAATGCAAACTGGTTACTTTATAAGGAGATAGAAAATAAAGGCAATAGGGATGAAAGCCATGCTTCTTTGAATTCAGTCAGTATCAGAGAGCTAAATATTTTATTATATGCTTAAATTTGAGGCTATAGAAATATGTGTTTTAAAATAAAGTAAATTTTAATAAAAATTAGTTACTAAGAATAAAAAAATGAAGGGTGTAGAAATGGCTCAGTGGTTAAAGGAGCTTGTTTGCAAAACCTGCTGGCCTGGGTTCAATTCCCCAGTAGCTACATAAAGTTAGATGCACAAAGTGGCACATGCATCTGGAGTTTGTTTGCATGGTAAGAGGTTTTGTCACACCCATACTCTCTCTCTCAAATACAAATAAATATTTAAAAGAATAAATAATGAGAAAGAAATACCCAGCTAATATTATAATCACCTGAGAATCATCAAATGACTTAAAAACTCAGTAATCCGACTGTACAGTCCTTTACAAGAAATAGTTTTATTTTCAGCAATATTTTGTTAAAAATGACAGCATTACTATTGCTTATCATTGAAAAATAAAATCAAGCTGGTAAATACTCTTCATTCTCCAGTGTTGGGATTTTTGGGAGGGAGGGAAAAAACATGGGATATTGTCTACAATTAAAGAAGTTGTCAATAAAAAAAAAAAAAAAAAGAATTGGGAATTTTTTTCACGGAAGTTTAGACTGACCTGGAATTCACTCTGTATTCTCAGGGTGGCCTCGAACTCATGGTGATCTTCCTACCTCTGCCTCCCAAGTGCTGGTATTAAAGGCATGCGCCACCACACCCAGCAAGAATTGGGATTCTTAAGCCAGATTTGATGAAACACACACTTGTAATCTCAACAGTTGGGAAGAAGAAGTAGCAGGAACAAGAGCTCAAGGCCATTCTCAGTTGCATAGTGTAGTTAAAGCCAGCCTGGGCTACAAGAGAGACTGAGGGAGGTGGCTATTCTCCACATGGGACAAAGAAAAAGTTAAATAAAAATCAAGTAGCAGTGAATGAAAATTAGTATTATAAATGTGTATTTTATCTTAAATAAAGAGCGAAGCAAGACAACAGCTACTCCTTACATTTTCCAGTTCTGGTCCACTGAAAAGGACTGGTAAAACAAACATCTAGAGCATTTGTACTGTGGTTCTGAAAACCACTCCTATTAACAGAAAAGAATATGGTTCCTTACAACCAGAATGTACAAAATGAGCCTGAAGTCCTGTTGCACCATATAGCTCAATAGCTACCCAAGACTATTAAAAGTTCCATCAAAATAGAGAATCTAAAAAGGAATAACTGAGATGGGCTTGGTTTAACATATCTATAATCCAAGCAATTAGGAGATAAATCAGAAGGACTACAAGTCTGAGGCTTGTCTGCCAGGACTTTGCCTCAAAAAACACACACAAAACCAAACCAAGCCAAGTAAACCAAGAAGAGGCTTATACTGGCCAAAACAAAATCCATACAAACTTTACTAGAAATAGTAACTATCATAGATTTACAGTACACCAGATATTTTTAAATCTAGTAGTCATCAAGACTAAAAATTATTAAGAAAACGATCACTTTAAAAATATGTGGTTTTACATGTGTATGTTTGGCATGCATGTGTGCATGAGTGCATGGAGGCCAGAAGACAACTTAAGGTATTATCTTCAGGAATGCTGTCCACTTATTTTTGAGATAGGGTCTCTCACTGGTCTGAAGCTAATTAGGCTATACTGGATAGCAAGTGAGCTCCATGTATCCTCCTGACTGCCTTCCAGCTCTAGGATTACAGGCATACATTACCAAATCTAGTTTATTCTGTAGGTGCCAGAGATTGAACTGAGGTCCTCATGCTTGCAAGACAAGTACTTTACTCACTGAGCTATATCCCAGCCCATATAAATTGAATTAATCACTTCTGAAATGACACTCTATATCATATTTATTTGAGTCTAATACTGGAGTTAATAACAAAGGAGGGTACAAATGGACACGATTAGCTATGCCTTGGTAACTGTTAGAACTGGTTTGGTGGTATTTGAGGAGACGCATAAGTTTCAAACTTCTTTTAAGTGTTTATGGGACAAAGAGCTTGAAGAAGTGTTCTAAAGAAGTGTGAAAACCAGATCTTGTTAATAACAAAACAGCCAGGACCTTTTTCAACGAGCAGCTGGTGGGTGCCTACTGGCTAGTACATGAACAGGTAGACAAGTAAGTTAACTTTATATGGGAAGAAGGTTAATGATTTTTTTTAAAAAAATTATAAACTGAATTGATTGCTTCTACCTATATTATTTATGTTAATTCTATACAGAATGATGAGAACAGTAATTGTCCTTACAATTAACTTTAAGCCAGGCATGGTGGCACACGCCTTTAAAGCATTATTTAAAAATAGCATTTAATTTTTTTCCCTGGAAATTAAACATTTATATTACCAAATATATCCCACATTATAAATAAAAAGTCACATTAAATCAGCACTCAGGAAGCTGAGATAGGAGGATCTCCATGAATTTGAGGCCACCCAGAGACTACATTGTGAGTTCCAGGTCAGCCTGGGCTAGAGCAAGACCCTACCTTGAAAAACCAAAAGGAAAAAAAAAAAACAAAACAAAACATGTAATTTGAATCTTTAAAATATAAACAAACAACTTACCTTTCAAAGGGTGCTTTGACTCTTGTAATTACATGGTAAAAAAGTATGTCCTTTACCAACCTATATTTATCACTTAATGTTGTTATAAGTCTTAGACATCCAATAAGCTCTAGGTAGTTATAGTGTTCATTTATTACTGAATTTAAGTCAGCTGTACTTGTTGCAGTATTTATCTGTAACACATAAGAAAATACATCCACTTTACTTATTTACTCTGAGTAACATTTGCATTTCAAATGACATACTTTATATTCAATTTTGAGCACTACTATCAGGGTAGAGTGAAAGTGTACCTAGAAATATTTTCCTAGAATAAATCCTACCTTAGCCTCCCAAGTGGTAGGTTTATAGACATGAACCACTATGCCCAGCTTTCAACATATTTTTAAGACAAAATTCCTTTTCCTACTAACTTTTCTTTGCCTTCCCTCCCCCATCATTTTTTTTTGTTTATAAGCCATCCTAGCTAAGGGTTTACTTTCAGTTTTCCTTTTGTTTTCCAAGTATATATGCCTAGTCATCTATCTGTAAAAGATAGAACCAAACAAAAAAGTATCTAGCCCCTTCTTTGTTGCTAGTGTGTCTACTATCAAACTCAATTTTTCCCCCTTGGCTTAGATAAATAAGACATTACAATACTTTGTTTCAGAAGATTCAGTTTTGACCATTTTGCTTTCTTTCTTAGGCTTCTCACTACCTGTTAAAGTTATTCATTAGTGCATTTAAAACCTTCAGCTTTTTTTTCATGGTTTCTGCCACTCAAGTTTCTGTAGTTCCTACCCATTGCTTATTCATTCAGTGAATAAATACCAGGTACAGTGTTCATTTATAATTGAAGACAGAAAACAGAATTAGTTCTTATTCTCAGAATTTACATTTTAGAAGGAATACAGAAAATAAATATACTGCCACATATAAGATGTACTGTAAAGACCCAATACAAAAACATAAAAGAACAGAGTGAGATTATGGTTAAGGTATGTGCAGATTGGGGCTTAGTCTTAGATTCTTCAATGAATGGACCCCAAACCAGTGGCTCTACAAGAAATAGCAGCCAGGAAGAAGGGTCAGTGGATAAAGCACTTGCTGTGCAAGTATGAAGACCAAATCAACTTCAGCATCCATGTAAATGCCAAGTGAATATGATGGCCTGCCTGGGGTCCCAGTACTTGTTAGGTGAAGACAGGATCTTCAGAGCAACCTGACTAGCTAGACTAGCTTAATTGGCAACTCTGAGTTCAAGTGAGAGACTCTGTCTTAAGTGATGAGGAAGACATCTGACATTAACCTCTGGTCTCCTATATGTGACCCACATGTATATAAATATGCATACACATGCAGCACACCACATACACAACACACACATATGAAGAATAAAGAAAGGAAAGAGAAAAGAAAAAAAAGAAAAGAACAGTGCTGTTTGCTAAAATCTGTTGTCAGGATTTGGGAGTAGAGATTGGCAAATTGTGTTGGCCACATCTGGCCTACTCCCTCTTTTTGTAAGTTGTTTTGGAACACAGCTTATTTATTCAGCACCTGCCTGATTTACACTTCAGTGATAAATGAAATAGCTGTGATAGACAAAGCATGAACGACTATTTGGCCCTCTACAGAAATGGTCTCTGAAGTGATACCCAGAATTGTGGAATTGTGTTCCTTCGTACTGTGCAATCACTTGAATGCCATCTTCATGTGTGAAGATTGCTCTTACAGGAAAAAGAAGTACAAAGCAGAGAGGTTGACCAATTATTTTGACTCATCTCCTGAACAGATCTTAATCATATAGCCACACTTAGCTACATAACAAATTTTGCTATGAGTCTGAGGCCAGCCTGATTACATAGTGAGTTCTAGGTCAGTCTAGGCTAGAATGAGACCCTGTCTCAAAAACAAAGCAAATGGACCCAACAAGACCCAGATTGGGCTCAATGTACTAGTGAGACCCAGATGTTATCTGCATATATGACTCTGGAGGCTCAATATCCAGATCTGTGAATCATTCAGAAATAAGACAGAAGATGCTAAAAAGAATGTAAAATGAGGACTTCAGACAACACTGGAGAACCAATCCCCAGGGTGAAGAGGAAGAAGCATTAAGAAAAATAGTTGTAATCAAAGGTAGGAGGGACTGGCTGTGGTGGTACACACCTTTAGTCCCAGCACTTAGGAGGATCTTTGTGTTGGAGGTCAGCCTAGAACTACAGAGTGAATTCCAAGTCAGCTTAGGCAAGACTGAAAAAATAAAAAATCAAAAAACAACAAGTAGGAAGGAGAAACACCATATTGAAAAATAGGAATTGTAAGAAAGTGTGATTGTAGAATCTACAGAAGATGAAGAGTTAGACAAGAAGGCTTCTGGATAAAGATATTTAGATTCTTGGGTATAAGCTATGATATAACTAACAGATGGCTGATCATAGGAAAGAATGACTAAGAATGGAAGACAAAGAATTTTTATTCTTTTTAAAATTTTATTTGACAGAGAGAAAAAGAGAGAGAGAGAGAGAGAGAACAGGCATGCCAGAACCTTTAGCCACTGCAAACGTACTGCAGACCCATGTGCCACCTTGTGTATCTGGCTTATATGGGTGCTGGGGAATTGAACCTTGGTCCTCAAGATTTGCAGACAAGCACCTTAACTACTAAGCCATTTCACCAGCCCAAGAATTTTATTATCTTTTGGTAAAAAGACAAAAGAAAAAAAATGAAGTTAAAGGGCAATTTAAAATATGATTTTAACAAGTCCTGGTGGCACACACCTGTAATCCCCATCAGTTGGGAAGCTGAACAAGGAGAATCAAAAGTTCCAGGATCCTATACATAAGTAACCTGAAAGACTCCACCATAAAACTTTGAGAGTTTGGGCTAGAATCTGACAGGAAGTCAGTTCCTAGATGGTTTGCCCATATAGTGCTGGAGGAAAATGGCCAACGTCGTGAACAAGCAGAGGGCACTGCTACACAAAAGCAAACCAGCCTGACAAGACATACACCACATGTACAATGATGGCACCCAGTAACTCTCTAATTGACTAAGAGACCTGCTCAGTGGAAAGTAACTTATAGCTGGAACTGGAAACCAAGTCAGAATCACATGGAGAACAAGATTATGGACTCCAACAAGAAGCTCACACTAGTTTTTGGCCAAAAGAGGCTTGACCCATCAAAATCTCTCTAAATTAACAATGCTTACCCCCCTTAACCTATGCTAATCTGTTTTTTTTTTTTTCAGAAGGCAGCAAGAACCTAGGGCAAGCAAAATCTATCAAAAACAAAACAAACAAAAAAAAAAAAAAAAAGAAAAAGAAAAGAAAAGATGGGTGACTCCATGGCAGGAGATGAACCACCCCTTGCACATCAGGTAGGGCTTAGGTGAAACCACAAAGGAATTGATGGGATGAGCAAGAATGCTGTTTTCATGGCAAGCCTGACCACTTGTGCTAGGGTAGTAGAGACAGACACTGACACTCAAAACATACCAAAGTAGAAATCTAGAAGCTGCTGAGAGCTCAACACTGAAGTAGACTTAAAACATACCCACCACAGCTCAAGGAATTTTGCAAAAGAGGGGGACGAAAGATTGTAAGAGCCACAGGGTGGTAGGGAATATAGGGGCATTGTCCCACCCCACAATGCCTGACTGCTGTTCTTACAACTCATAACCCACAACCCCATGGTGAATATCAACAATTTCACTGAGGAGAGCCCTCAGTGCAATGGGGGCAGCAAGGAAGGAAATGATATTACCAACACATGTGTCCATACAAAGTTTCTAAACAATAATAATAATGATAATAAAAACAGCTGGGTATAGTGGCACACACCTTTAATCCCAGCACTTGGGTAGCAGAGGTAGGAGAATCGCTGTGAGTTTGAGGCTACACTGAGACTACGTAGTGAATTAATTGCAGGTCAGCCTGGGCTAGAGTGAAACTCTACCTTGAAAAAAAAAGTTCCAGGAAAGGGCTGGAGAGATGGCTCAGTGGTTAAAGGTACTTGCTTGCAAAGCCTAATGGCCTGGGTCTGATTCCCAGTACCCATATAAAGGCAGATACAGAACATGGCACATGCATCTGGAGTTTGTTTGCAGTAGCAGAGGCCCTGGCATGCCCATACTCATTCTCTCTCTTTCAAGTAAATAAATAAAACTTTTTTTTTTTGGCTTTTCAAGGTAGGGTTTCACTCTAGTCCAGGCTGACCTGGAATTCCCTATGTAGTCTCAGGGTGGCCTCAAACTCATGGTGATCCTCCTATCTCTGCCTCCCACGTACTGGGATTAAAGGCATGCGCCACCACACCTGGCAAAGAAAACTTTTTTTTCCAGGTAGGGTCTCCTAGAAATCATTCCATAGTCCTAGACTGGTCTCAAACTCAAAGCGATGCTTCTACTTCTTTCTGCCTCCTGAGTGCTGAGATTAAAGACATGTACCACACTTGGCTCAATAAAACTACCTTAAAAAAAAAAAAAAGAGTTCCAGGAGAGCAATCATTTTGAGACAAATCAGAACTGTTATAACATATAAACAGTTGTATAATACTTATTTTGTGAATTTCAGAATCTGAGGCTTAACAAGATGATCTAAGTCACATAACAGTTCCAAGAAAAATCTCACTTTTGAGCCCATGTTTTCAATCATTAAGCTATGCTGCCTCAGTTTCCAAATCAGAAATCTGTAAGCAATGATAGCTATATGACAAATGAGTTTATACATGTGACATATATAGTACAGGGTCCAGTTTTTAAAAATTTATTTAACATATAATAGGTTTACTCTTTTATCTTCTTGCTCCTGGCTCCCATTATCCTGAGGACCCTTTTTAATGGGGCTATGGTATTATTCACTGTGGGATCATGAAGGCCTCAGTCACTCAGTACAGTTTATTGAAGTGGTCTATAAATGGTAACTTTTGTTTTTTTGCTTATGTGTGTGTGTGTTTATATGATGTGTTGGTACACCTGTGAGCACCTGCCTATGAAGGCCAGAGGACAACTCAAAGTGTTTCAGAAGAATAGGGTCTTTTACTGGCCTGAGCTCACCAACAAAGCTAGACTAGCTGGCCAGCAATCTCCAGGGATCCTCCTCTCTCTGTAGGCACACCCCATCATGCCTGGCATTTCTTGGCAACTATTTTTAGATGGAAGCACTAAGACCCTGTTTCCATATGGAAGAAATTCTGACTGGTAATCCACATCCTTCCTCTCTTCAGGAAGGTATACATCATCTGCTCTTTACAATGTTCTAAGGCACTTACCTCACATTGTCTCAGCAAGGTGGATAAATGCACATAGCCCTGGCTACTTTGATAAAAATCTAAGTACTATTTTACACACACACACACACACACACACACACACTCTCTCTCTCTCTCTCTCTCTCTCTCTCTCTCTCTCTTCTTTCTTTCTCTCTCTCAATAAACATTAAGCCCACCATAATTAGCTCCAGCTATCTTTTTGGATTATTTTTGCACTAAGGTCTCACTATGTAGCCCAGACTATCCTTGAACTGGTGATCCTTTTCGGAAGTGGGATTACCAATGAATCCAACTATGACCAGCTATATCGGTTTCTGAAATGGAACTGGTTCTGAACTCCAATGGTAAGCATATATTTTCTAACCAATCAATAGTGTTTTACTGTTCTACTGAAGATCAGTTATTTATATGAAAATGCATGCAGAGCAGATTTTAATAAGTAGGTATGTTTCTTACCCTGATTATAATCTGTGCCACATCAAAGTCAGAAACATCATCCAAAATTGGTTGGGTATTTTCTGGTCCATAAGCAAGGCAGTTAAACAAAGTTTTAGAAAAGAAACCAGGTGAAGGACCACCATGAACTAAAGAAATAGCAAGCATTTTGCCAGCTTCATAGTAAAGATTTTCTTTGAGAGCTGTAAACATAAATCAAAATAAATTATATTTCTTTTTAAAAATATTTTATTTATTTGCAAGCAGAGACACAGACAAAGAAAGAGAGAGCGAGAGGGGGTATACTAGGGCCTTTAGCCACTGCAAAAGACCTCAAGATACATGTGCCACTTTGTGTATCTGGCTTTATGTGGGCACTGGGGAACTGAACCTGTATCATTAGGCTTTGCAGGCAAGTGCCTTAACCAATGAGCCATCTCTCCAGCCCTAAATATATTTCTTTTAAGATAACCATCAGTTTAAATGAATATGTTTATGATTTGAACATTAGACAAATTTAAGAATAATAATCATGGGGCTGGAGAGATGGCTTAGTGATTAAGGCACTTGCCTGTGAAGCCTAAGCACCCAGGTTTGATTCCCCAGTACTCACATAAGGCCAATGCACAGGATGGTACCTGTGTCTGGAGTTGGTTTGCAGTAGCTAGAGGCCCTGGTGCACCCATTCTCTCTATCTGCCTCTTTCTCTCTCTCAAATAAAATAAATAATAAAAAAATTCTTAAGAAGAGTAGTAATCAATTAAAAGCTACTTCCATTATGTAGCTATAATCTAAAATTTCTACTTAAAAATATTTTTGGATATAAATAACATATTGTAGAAGAAATATAAATACAGAAAAATCACTGAAAAATACCTATACTTCTACCCTAATATGCAACTGTAAATTCTCTGGTACACTTTTGTCAGTAAATGAATATTTGACATTTACCTTTTTTCTACATGTAACTTAAAATTTTTCTTATACTATTCAAAATTAGTAAAACCTATAGGTAACAGATAGAATACACTACAATGGAAAACAATGCCTTATTGCTGGCTATCCCAGATGAGTGACATTTTTAACTGTATGAGATATAATGTTACAATCAGCATCAATTTCATGTTTGTTTATACATGATTTGATTAGGATAGAGTCCTATGTATGTTCTATTAGTGGGTCAAAGGGTACGAACATTCTTTTTTTAATTTTTTAAAAAAGGGTTTTCCAGCATAAGCCAGAAAACCTGCTAGACAAATTCTAAAAGGGCTGTAACACTTTAGGTATGAACATTCTTTTAAGGCTGCTGAAACACATCATTCAATTATCTTTCAAAGAGGCCGATTTACTTCCAACAGTGAAAGCTACCATATTATATTCTCATAGCTGTTTAAATACTTTCCAAACTATTATGAAAAATGTTCTAACAACTGTGATGGGCCAGAAAGATTTTTTCCTTTATATGTCTATTAATTAAACAAAGCATTTATTACTAAGTAATATGTATGGTTCTCCAACTTATAATATCTTTTTAACAATAATGTTATTAATAGCTATAGTCTACAGATGAAGAAACCTACTTCCAGGTAGTGCAATCAATCAAAGAACATAAAAGCTACTAAGCAGATGTGCACAAACTTGAATTCAGATTGTGGGATTTAAGTTCCTGCACCCTCTACTATGCCAAAGCGACCCTGAGTTACTATTATTATTTGAGAGATTTTTTTTTTTAATTTAAGAACTATACATAGCTAAAATTAAGCTTTGCCAATGAAGAAGTTCTAGCAAAAAAGAAAACAGGAGGAAATTCAAATGGAATGAAGCCTTTTCACACTTTCAATTTTCCTATGGTTGCAAAAGTGCAACAAAAACTTCTTAGAAGAACAGAAATGTCCACTTTTTTAATCAAATTAAGCCTTTCCTAGAAGTAAAGAAAAAAAGCATATAAAAATTGTTACAAGGGGCTGGAGAGAAGGCTCAGCATTTAGGGCACTTGCCAGCAAAGCCCAAGGACCCATGTTCGATTCCCCAGTACCCATGTAAAGTCAGATGCACAAAGTGGCACACGTGTCTGGAGTTTAATTACAGTGGCCAGAAACCCTGGCACACCCTTCTCTCTCTCTTTGATCTACTTGCAAATAAGTAAGAAAACATGTGTAAACTAAGTACATTTAAAAATGTTACATAGGTTTGGACTGGAGAGATGGTTGAAGTTGGTCAAGTGCTTGCCACACAATTATGAGGACCACTTATGTGGGTGCCGGGATTTGATCCTCAGCACCTCTTAATAACATAAAAATATTATTCATAGACTAGAAAACTAAGCTAATACAAATTCAACATTGTAAAGAAGTGTAGAAAATACACATTTAAAAAAATATTTAAAATGAGACTGGAGAGATGGCTTAGCAGTTAAGGCGCTTGCCTGTGAAGCTTAAGGACCCACGTTCAACTCCCCAGAACCTGTGTAAGACAGATGCACAAGGTGGCACGTGCACACAAGGTGGTGCACGTGTCTGGAGTTCATCTGTAGTGGCTAGAGGCCTTAGTGAGCCAATTCTCTATCTCATAAATAAGAATTTTTAAATTAATAAGAAGAGTC
This sequence comes from Orientallactaga sibirica, assembly GCA_036365145.1. NCBI lineage: Eukaryota > Metazoa > Chordata > Mammalia > Rodentia > Dipodidae > Orientallactaga > Orientallactaga sibirica. The sequence continues at coordinate 4,328,126 of JAEOAD010000059.1, forward strand.
CAAATAATCATCTATCACACGGCAGGAAATTTTAATATAATGAAATTCAAAGAAATATAAATTTCAAATAAGTTTATAGTTCAGTATAAAATCATTTAAGGGTACTGCTATAAAGTGTGTGTGTGTGTGTGTGTGTGTGTGTGTGTGTGTATTTTTGTTGTTGTTATTTTCCAAGGTAGGGTCTCGCTCTGGCCCAGGCTGAATTAATATGAACTCTTAGACTGGCCTTGAACTCACGGTGATCCTCCTACCTTTGACTCCAAAGTTCTGGGATTAAAGGCATGTGCCAGCACTCCCAGCTATAAAGTATATTTTTAATGTTTTACCATAAGACTTACTTTTAAAAATATCACTTCTCATCCTTCCTTTTTATTAAATCATTTCTTTCAGTTATAGCTAATGAATATTAATCATACCAGCTATGTGTTTTTTTCTGTACATGCTATCTTCAGTATGTAGTAAATAAATAATTACCTTGTGAGTTTACAGACAAGTTCTTTGACACAGATCCTTCAAACAATGATGAGTTCTCAAGATGCTGTATTAAAAGACTGAAAAATTCTTGCTTTGAACCAGGATGCTCTCTTCTAAAATTATCATTTTCATTGACATACCATACTTCAATTGTATATGAAGGATTAAAGTTTTGATTTCTGAATCCATCTAAGGCACTCTTCCACAGGCTGGCTTTGTTGATAAATAATCTTTTATTTTTTCTTTTAATTTGGAATCCTAACTCTATCAATATTGTTGAAATGTCTCTCCTAAGTTTGTTGCTTTGCCTATAAAAAACAAATTTAAACAGAGTGCATCACTTTAAAGTACTGTACATGAAATAGCAGTTACACAAATATAAAAAAAGAAAAAGTTAAAAAAAACTTCTTCTTTCCCAATTTTCATCACGAAGGAGACTTGCTGATATTGGAATCAAATCATTTATCTGATTATCTACTTTAAACTTCTGGATTCTTCACTTCAGTCTTCTGTGATCTTAAAATTATTTACAAGAATATTGCCAGATGATTATCTCAAATGTGACTAATTCAGTGAATTAAGGTTTTAAGAGTCAGAAGTTCAAATTCTCCCCAGCACCCATGTAAAAAGCCAGGAATGGATTTCCATGCCTATAATGCCAGTGTGTGTATGGGGGGGAGAGGGTAGAGACAGGATGATCACTAGGGCACCCTTGTAAGCTAGTCTAACCAAACTCCAGAGGAGCACCAGGGTCAGAAAGAGACTGTCTCAGAGAAATAGGGCAGAGGGTGATAGAAAAAGATACTTGATACCCTCTGCACCTATGCCCATGAGATACATGCATCTGCAGTTCTTAAATATTTACTTATGATTTATTTATGAGAGAGAGAGAGAGAGAGAGAGAAAGAGAGGAAGAAAGAAAGAAAAAAAAGAAAAGAAAAGAAAAGAAAAGAAAAGAAAAAAGAAAGAATGAATATGGCCATGCCAGGGCCTCCAGCCACTACAAATGAACTCCAGATGAGTGTGCCCCCTTGTGGATCTGGCTCATGTGGGTCCTGGAGAATCAAACAGCGATCCGTTGGCTTTGCAGGCAAATGCCTTAACTGCTAAACCATCTCTCCAGCCCTACTTTTTAAAAAGGGAAATGGTATGTTTGATATTTGAATTTCCTATCTTACTCTGTAATCAAAATTGTAGACATTTTCCAGAATGGTCTCTTCAAAATACCTTGGAAAATGATCTATGGCACACTTCTTCCAGCAAGGCTCCACCTCTCAAAAGCTACATAACTTTCCCAAATTACCACCAGTGGGGGGACCAAGTATTCAAAACACATGAGCCTATGGGGGACATTTTGAATTCAAACCACCACACTATGTTCTCTTTCTTATCTTTTTTTCCCTCCCCACTCCTCCCTTCTTTCTCTCTCTCCCTTTAAAGCAGGGTCTTTTCGTGTAGTCAAAGCTGGCCCTAAATGCATTATATAATCAAGGAAAGCCTTGAACCCCTTGGGTATATGAAATCATGCCCAGGCATTCCATTTTCTTCTCCCATTCAATGATTTCAGATCAAAGTAGGGTCTTACTATTTGCAAACACTCCTCTAAACTACTGGATGATAATTAATATGCTATGTGTGAGTGATATGTCATAATTTTCTGCATACTTTCTTTTCCATATTTCTAAAATTCAGAATACACACCTTAGTAGTTCCTTACGCTGAGCTCCAGGTGACTGTCTGGGTAACTTAGGTGATGACTCTTCCAATAAGCAGTCAGTAATTGCCATATTAATAGAGCTTGTTAATGCATGTTTTGGGGCCTTTTGGAAATCTACAGATTTAAATCCCAGTGTTAGCTTAATAGAAATATAGGCAAAACCTTTTTAATAATATGCACTTAAGTAAAAAACATTTTATTCAAAATTGCAAACTATTACCTGAATTGTAGATAATACCTCTACATTCCAAACACTCCCAATTTTGTTCCCATGTTCGTAGTGAGGAACAGGCTAAATGTGTTCCACTAGAACCACAACATTGACAGCGCTTTATTTCCCATTTGCTGAGGACATAAAGAAAAGTAGATGCTTACGTTCTGTTATTAACTTAATCTAGTTCCATTTAGCAGCCATGCCACAGACCCTGCCCTCTGCCATACACACACATCCAATGTTTTTACCAAAGGGAGGGAAGCATATTATGTATTCAGTACTACACACAGTTTCCAAAAGTACTGACTGACTGATTTAGACAGGGGCTGCTCCAGAACTATGTATCTCAGGCTAGATGTGAGCTCATGTTTCTCCTACCTCACTCTCTCAAGTGCTGAGATTATACATTTTTACCACCCATATCCATAGTTTTAAAGCTTTTTTCTCTTTCACTGAATATATTTGTAACAATTTCCCTAACTCAGAAACCTAAACAGCAAGATACATACACAGAGAGAATATAAAAATGATAAAGGTTTATGATTATGGAAAAACTCATTTTCTTTTACATTTGGAGAACTGTTTACATGAAAACTCCATCAGTGTGTTTAATATGGAAGAAGCTTTCAGTCAATTTCAAGATATCTAAAAAATAAGCTTGTTTTGATACTCACCAAAGTCTAAGGTATTCATCTTCATATATATATATATACACACACACATACATATATATATATATATAATTTTTTTTTTTTTTTGGTTTTTCAAGGTAGGGTCTCACTCTGGCTCAGACGGTTCACTATGTAGTCTCAGGGTGGCCTTGAACTCTCAGTGATCCTCCTACCTCTGCCTCCGGAGTGCTGGGATTAAAGGTGTGCACCACCATGCCCGGCTTCATCTTCATATTCTTTCTAATCTTTGCTGCTCTCTCCATGTTTCCCCACCATGACCTTTGATATGTGACATTACATATATATTTTCTGTATTTGTGTAGGTGTGGGTAGTATTGTGAGGCACCTTCCACTGTGTGAGTATGGGTATATCATCCTCTTTGTAAACAAACAAGATATAGTTCTCTTGGGTGCCAAGTAAGGTTGCCCACTTAAAAAATTAGGAAGATGACAGTTATAAAGAGTGCTTATTTCACACCGAGGGCCTCTTTTAATTCCTTATATGAAAAGTTAATCCTTACAATTTTAGAAGTTACAAAGATTCTCTGTTTCCTTCACTATTTCAGAAGAGGAAACATATTAATTTCTCTAATTAAACTTAGACTGGTTATACTTTGGGGCCATTTTCAACCCTGCTTGCTTGGCTTTAGAATCATGCTCCTAGCCACTATATCATAGTGCTTTCCACCAATACTACCTTCTTCCTGGAATGAGAGAATACAACTACAAAGCAAAACATCTATGTCCCAACAGAAAGGTCAACAAACTTTTTAACAATCTCAAAACAAACAGTTGCAGAAAAAGGGGATTTTATAACTACTGATGGGGATGCGATATACAGGAAGAGCATAAAATGAATTTAGAAAATATCATCTTCTGTAAATGTATTGCTTCTGAGAAATTTATATGCATTATCTTATCCATGTATAAGCACAATCCTTGAGGGAAACATGAGACATGAATAATAATCAGTTGCTAGATCAAGTAACAAAGGCAAGAGTACACATAACTGGACACCTATGTGCTCGGGATTTGTGGTTGCTTAGTATGTGTGAAGGACTAGTTCAAGTCTCAGAACCAAAGAAACAACAATAACTCTTAATACCTTCAACGAGATTACTGCCCTTGAAGGATTTTTTTTTAAGTCACATTAAATTTAATTCCTGGAAACTTTATAGTAACCAGCACAGTAAAGGAGTGGGAGATCAAGAGTAAGTTGCTGCTTAGGGAATCTTTCAAAGCTGGCCAAACTTCAGTTAATGTTTTCACAAATTAGGAGTTGATACAGCCAAGTCACTTTCTAAAAAAAAAAAAAAAAAAAATCAAGGCTTCTCAGAAAAAAAAATGAGATTCTGGTCTGCTCTCTAAGCTTAACTATATCAATGAATTTATAAAAGAAATAGTAATTTATTTTTTTAAGTGATTAAAAGATGGACAAAACAACACAGAGGGAATACCACAAAATGAACCATGTAGGAAGCAGCTATCAAGGAGAAGGAGCAAGGCTTCTGAAGAATCCACACTCTCATTACAGTGCATTCTTGAAGGAGACTCACAAAATGAACTTCAGTTATGTAAACCACCTAGACTTTGATATTTTGTTGTAAGGGCTCTGGGAAACTAAGCACTTTGTGTGTAATTTACATTTATAGCATCTCTTCAAACTAGAATAGCTATATTTTAAAGACACAATAGCCATATGTATCTAGTAGTAGTAGTTCTAGAAAATAAACCCTGATGAAAACTGACCAGAGAAATAGGTTACAACTACACTGGACTTCAAAAATTTTCTGTGAATATACATATACACTTAAATATGCTTCATTTCAACGTAAAACTTCTTTTGTTGTTGTTTTGTTTTGTTTTTGTTTTTCGAGGTAGGGTCTCATTCTAGCCCAGGCTGACCGGGAATTCACTCTGTAGTGTCAGGGTGGCCTTGAACTCATGGTGATCCTCCTACCTCTGCCTCCCAAGTACCCAAGTGCTGGGATTAAAGACATGTGCCACCACGCCCAGCTTTCAAGTTAAAACTTCAAATATCCTAACTAGATAAACATACTTTCTCAGATGAAGGGTACATATGGAAATAAGCACAATTCAACTTCGAGAAATACCTATTGGGCTCATTATAGTCTCGTCCTTTTTTGCAATGACATCTTCGAACATCACAATGTTCATGGCTCTGCAAAAGCTCTTGATAAGCATTTTCTTCTAATTCCCATGATGCATCTCTAAAAATGAAGCAAGATATAAAACATACTTTGATCTAAAATGTTACACAGAGGGATTAGCAACAGGAACAAGGCTGAAAGTTGCCCTTTTTAAAGTATTATTTTTCATTCACAAATCCATTTTGTCACTTTATAGTGAATTTTCAAATACTAAGTGAAAAAAAAAATTCTTTAACCTATATTTGCCTAATATTTCATTTGCCCTGTGCTTGCTAGGCAAACAATCTACCACTAAGCTACATCCCCAGACCACTGAGATACAATTTTTAAATTTCCTATCATTACTTTTGAATTTCTCACCTTAAAGTATTAATAAAATTATTCTTACTCATTTTAAACCTACTTTGATCCTCTTATGTAATTTATAAATAGTTGACATTGATGATGTTGCCTGAATCAATTAAAACTGAAATCAGCTAAGGAAAAGAGATGAACCAAGTAATGAGACACATCACAATACCTACTGTTCAAGAGCTAACAATCTGGGAGAGACAGACACTGGAAACAGTTACCTATCCATAACCACTTATCAGACATAAATGATTATTTCTAGCATTATTAAATCCTGCATTTAAAGAAGCTTATTTTGGTTGTTGGTCAAAAGGCTAAATGTTACTCACTTTTCAGGAATATGAATTCCCATTCTCAACATCTCTTTCTGAAAGATGTCACTATTATTGCATATTGTACACCTAAAGAAAAACACTCCTGCATTTATTGCTTGAACCTACAGTAGAAAATGGAAAATCTATTGTTAACAATGTTAGGTTGTACCAGGTTATGAATTATAGAATAGAACATGTGCTATTTTTCACTTAATATTATCATGAAAATATTTTTTATACCAGTGGTTCTCAAAACTTATAAGATCTGGAAAGCTTCTTCATGGTTAAAAAAAAAACTCTGGGCTAGGGAAATGGCTTAGTGGTTAAGGCGTTTGCCTGTGAAGCCTAAGGACCATGGTTCTATTCCCCAGGACACATGTAAAGCCAGATGTGCAAGGGGGCACATGCATCTGGAGTTTGTTTGTAATGGCTAGAGGCCCTTCCATGCCCATTCTCTCTTTCTCTCTGTCTCTCGCTCTCAAATAAATAAATAAAATACTTAAATCTCACAAACAGGAAATTCTTGGCTCTACTGCTATCACCCACATACTATTCTCAACCTCTGACACCTAATACAGTTTCTGTTCTTTTTTAAAAGTTTTTTTTTCTAAATTATTTATTTATTATGAGAGAGAGAGAGGGGGACAGAGAGAGATTAAGGCAGATAGAGATAGAATGGGCACATCAGGGCCTAGACTTACTGCAAATGAACTCCAGACACATGCACCACCTTTGTACATCTGGCTTTGTGGGTACTGGGGAGTTGAACCTGGCTCCTTAGGCTTTTCCGGCAAGCACCTTAACTGCTAATCTGTTCCTCCAGCCCCCACTTCCCCTCCCTTTTTCTTTTTGGTTGTTCAAGGTAGGGTCTCACTCTCTAGCTTAGGTTGACCTGGAATTTACTATGTAGTCTCAGGGTAGCCTTGAACTCACAGTAATCCTACCTCTGCCTCCCAAGTGCTGGGATAAAAGGCGTGCACCACCACGCCCAGCCAATTTCTTTTCTTAAGTAATGACTTGTCCTCCACACTAAGGAAAAATGTTGAAACTCTTCAGTTATTTCATCTAAAAAAGAATGTCAGTGGTTTAACTTAATGTCTCACTTTTCTTTCCCAAAGGGAAGATACAATGTGTTCTCAGTGCTATGTAACAAATATAAAAAGGAAGCCACAGACAGAAGATTCTCAGAAAGATATAAGAAACTATAAGCTATTAGCAGTCTCTAATTAAAAAAAAAACAACTAGTAACATGAATCTTTTGGATTCTACTACTTTATAAATGCTAAGCACTATGTTATGTACCAAAAGTAGAAATATAAAATGATGTAGATTTAACTTTTAAAGGAAATGTAATAAGTAGACATACAGGACTACAACTATAATATTATGTAAAAATGTTACCTTAAAAAAAATACATACATGGGAGAAAAAGGAAGAGATCTAAAATGGCAAAAATGTCAAAGGCGGGACAACAAGGCAAAAGCTAAGTTTAAAAGAAATGAGGTCTGCCAGAAATACAGGATGAAAAACATTCCAAGTATAGGGAATACCATATATATCAAGATGATATTGGCAAGATAGAGAATATTATTAACAAACTATAATTAATAATATATTTTGCTGGGTGTTGTGACACAGGCCTTTAATTCCAGAACTTGGAAAGAAGAGGTAGGAGGATCACGGTAAGTTCAAGGCCACCCTGAGCTAGAGTGAAACCCTACCTCAAAAACCCAATAAATAAATAAATAGTCTGATGGCCTGAGTTTGATTCCCCAGTACCCACAGAAGGGCATATGCACCAAGTGGTACATGTGTCTGGAGTTGGTTTTCAGTGGCAAGAGGCCCTGGTATGCCAATATTCTTAACTCTAGTGTTCTCTCCCCCTCTCTCTGATTGCAAATAAACAACTGTATAATAAGGCTTGTCAGGTTAATCAAAGCCAGTATTAAAAAAAGGCCTCATGAATGAGATAACTGATAGGAAATATATACATAAGTAAAACGAACTAGTAGGCTCCCCAAAAGTTAAAACACTAAGAGTATCATTACAACAACAAAGGATACACAAAAATATTTCTTAGACAGACTGATACCCTTGAAAAGGATTTATGGGTGGGAAAGAAGACAGTATAAAGAGTTCAGACTCTCACAACTAGTAAAAGCATACCTGTGTACTTCTAGATACAGACTGAAACATTCTTACCAATTTCTTTTATTTTAATATGTAGCCACATTTTATAAAGTGCTTATGGTAATTATAAATATTGGCATCAGTTTAACCACATACAGCCACATACAGATTTAGTGGAGATCCTTTTAGAATAACGGGTCAAGAATCAGTCCTGAGTGTACTTTCTCTGTGCCTGCTAAACAATCACTCTTCCACTAAGCTACATTCTTACCTTAACATTTCTAGTTTATAATACAGAATTAAGATTCAGTATTTTCAGAGTGCTAATGATTATTCTGAGGTAGGGTCTCACTCTTAGGGACCAGGCTGGTCTTGAACTCACAGCAATCCTTTTACTTCTGCCTCCTGAGTGCTCAGATTAAAGGCATGTGTTACCATTTTTAAAGAATCTCATATAAGTAAAATTTTTTAAAAATATATTTTATTTATTTATTTATTCATTTACTTATTAGAGAAAAAGAGGAGGGAGAGAAAAAGGGAGGGAGAATGGGCACGCCAGGGCCTCTAGCCACTGTAAATGAACTCCAGATGCATGCACCCCCTTGTGCATCTGGCTTACGTGGGTCCTACAGAGTCAAACAGGGATCCTTTGGCTTTGCAGGCAAACACCTTAACTGCTAAGCCATCTCTCCAGCCTCACATAAGTAAATTTAGTAGTTAAGAGTTACATATTTTGTTAACTATCCCCTTCTGAAATCCAAATATATACATTTCTGTACAAGAATTAACACAATTTCCAAATGCCCTCCAACAAAATAGATTCCAATTGACCACATTTAACTGAATAGCCCCAATAAGATTATACAAAACATGGAAATCAACCAAGCCTTACTACTTTGACTATAGTTAGCATTTTGTAGTCGTTGTTTTCTTTTGGTTTTTCAAGGTAGGATTTTACTGTAGCTCAAGATGACCTGGAATTCACTATGTAGTCTCAGAGTGGCCTCGAACTCATGGCGATCCTCCTAACTCTGTCTCCCAAGTGCAGGGATAAAAGACATCACCACCACACCCAGAAACACTTAGCATTTTTAGGTATTTATTGAAATATAAGAAAATTCACATCCAGTAACTTTAAACTTAAGTAAATCTTTATTATTTGGCATTCTGTTATAACAATAGAACATTCACATACATATAAGATATAATTGATATCACAAGAGTGGTGATCTTTTCAAAATATTCAAGAATCTTCCAAATCAAAGAAATGAAAAATTATGGTTAGCTGAAAGCCTCCTCCATGTGGACCAGCTGACAGAAAGCTAGAAAAAGCTACACTGCATGCAGTTCAAATGGAGAGAGAAAAAACACCAGTCAAGATACTCAACAGAGAAAACTGCAAGCTTTAAATTTGGCCAGCCAGGCCAAATGAACAAATGGGTGCAATAGTGGCATGTCTGCTATGGGGAAAACCAACCGCTCTCTAATTGGACTGGAGGACTGCTCCACAGGAGGGAATACCTCCCTGATACTGAAAACCTACAACAGGGGTAGTCATGAGCCCTAGGGGTATAACGCCTACTAGTATCTGGCTAAATGTATATACTATGCTCACCAAACTGCCCAGTAAGCACTTATCTTAATGTTCATACCCATATATTAATGCTACTCTCACTTTTGGTTAGAGAAGCTTCTTTTTTCAGATGGTGGTGACGTTGGGATGACTCAGAAAGCACATTGGTGCTGAGAAGAAAGGACAGAAGAGTGCTCAGCACTGAAACATCTCTAACACACCTTCCAAGGCTCAGGGTCCATTGCGAAAAGAATGTAAGAGCCAAAGGAAGAGTAGGACTCCTTACAACGTGCTCCTCCAGACACAAAATGGCCTAGATATCCATGACCTCACAGTGCCTGAAACTACTTACACAAGACCATCCTAATAGGAGGAAAAGATGATGACATCAAAATAAAAAGACAGACAGACTGAGAGGTGGAGGGGATATGATGGAGAGTGAGTTTCAAAGAGGAATGTGTGTGTGTGGGGGGGGGAAGTACCATGGGATATTGTCTACAAATTAAGGAAGTTGTCAAAAAAAAATTATGGTTAATATTTATGTTTGTTTGCAGTGTGGGTTTTGAACCCAGGGCCTCATACACACTAGATAAGCACTCTACATTGAGCATTAAAATCCCTGTCTGGGGCTGGAGAGATGGCTTAGGGGTTAAGGCGCCTGCCTCCTAAGCCTAAGAATGCTGGTTCCAATCTCCAGGTCCCACGTTTAGCCAGATGTAAAGTGAGGCAAGGGCGCAATGCCGCACTTGACCACAAGGGGGGTGCACACATCTGGATTTCCTTCTCAGCAGCTGAGACTGCTGGCACGCCCATCTCTGTCTTCCCCTCTCTCTCTCTCTCTCTCTCTCTCTGTCTCTCTCCAAAAAAAATAAAAAATAAAAAAAATTTAAAAAAAAATCCCTGTCTACAAGGATGGATTTTATAATAATCAAGTTATTGAAGAATTAGATATAGGTTTTATATAAACAATTATTCTGAAAGAGGAAATACGATAGTGAGTTGGTCACAGTAAAATTGAGACAAGGTTTTGCCACATATATATATATATATATATATATATATCTTAATGCTGGCAATGGACTTGTGATTCTTTTGCCTTGGCCTCTGGAGTGTTGGGATCATAGGTACTTGCTACTAAATTTTTTTTTTTAAAAGTATTTTTATTTGCCTTTTAATGTTTAAATAGCTTATTACCAAGGTTACCATTTCCTGATTTTCTAACTTAAATATACAACTGGAATTGAGGAATAAAAATCTGTGTTTTTACCCATTCTGAAAAAGAAACAAAAATCTAAGGTACAAAAAAAAAAGCTACACATAAATTAGAATGTTATAAACATACAGTAAAAAGCTGAACTGCAATTCCCTAAAAATGTTAATTGTACACCTGGATTAAATTTTATATGATAATATGTGACAAAGTCAATGCTTTAAAGTTGTTATAAAGTTACAAGTAGTTGTAAATACTAATTTACATGTAAATTTTCTCTAAATTCAAATTCAAATCAGCAAGCAATAAATTTTCTATCATTGAAAGAAAGCTTACAAAGCATGTCTTACCTGTACACAATCTCTGTGAAACCAAGCATTCTTACAACAAGGACTTCGTATTATGTTGTAAGTAGGAACAGGATCAATACATTCCAAACAAATGGTACATGGTAAAGAGTCTCTAAACTTCTTAGCTGCAATTACTTGAACAGGTCGATGTTTCCCACAAAATGACCTATAAATGTAAATTGTTCAAAAAGAATAGCTAATGAAGTGAAAAACACAACTAGGCTATTATTATAATTCATATATTTAAGAGAAAAAATATATAGCTCTATTTCATAAATTAACTAAAATGGACAATGGCACTATGGTCTCACAATCTATTGTCAGGCAAAACTGTGAGCTTCAAGATATAAACATTCTGGTGATAAGACTTACCTCACATCAAATATCAACAACTGATACTGGTAATACTGTTAGCAAAGGAGCAGATATAACTTTTGTGCTCAATAGTATGAGATACTGAGTGTTATTGTGCATGTTATTATACTCAGCATTAAATAAAATTTAAGGAGGCAAGAACTTACACCTAAAATTTTTGAAAATTTATTTATTAGTGAGAGGAGAGGGAGAAAGAGGAGAGAGAGAGAGAGAGAGAGAGAGAGAGAGAGAGAGAATGGGCACACCAGGGCCTCCAGCCACTGCAAACAATCTCCAGACGCATGTGCCACCTTGTGCATCTGGCTTTAGTAGGGAATAGAACCTGAGTCCTTAGGCTTACAGGCCTTAACTGCTAAGCCATCTCTCTAGCCCTTAACACCTAAAAGTTTTAATCAAATATCATAAACTGCAGATAATAACATACTCCTAACCCATTTCACTTTCGTTTATATTTTCTACAGTAGTTTTTAAAACTCTAGCCCAGGCTGACCTGGAATCCCCTATGTAATGTCAGGGTGGCCCTGAACTCATGGAGATCCTCCTACCTCTGCCTCCTGAGTGCTGGGATTAAAGGCTTGTGTGCTACCATGTCCGGCTTGCAACTTCCAAGTCTTATCAGACTGATTAATTCCATAGAAAGGCATATATGTATTTCTTCTTCTTCTTTTTTTTTCCCCTGAGGTAGAATCTCACTCTAGCCCAGGCTGACCTGGAATCCCCTATGTAATGTCAGGGTGGCCCTGAACTCATGGAGATCCTCCTACCTCTGCCTCCTGAGTGCTGGGATTAAAGGCTGTGTGCTACCATGTCCGGCTGGCAACTTCCAAGTCTTATCAGACTGATTAATTCCATAGAAAGGCATATATGTATTTCTTTTTCTTCTTTTTTTTTTCCCCTGAGGTAGAATCTCACTCTAGCCCAGGCTGACCTGGAATTCACTCTGTATTCTCAGGGTGGCCTTGAACTCATGGCGATCCACCTACCTCTGCCTCCCCAGTGCTGGGATTAAAGGCATGCCACCATGCCCGGCTGTATTTCTTATATATGTCTTTTCTTATGTGTATGTAAACACAGTACAGCTTTAAAAAGTAATTTACCTGAGAACTCTATATTTGGGATGTCTATTTTTCACTGTTATTTAACATTCACATTTCATATTTAAGAGTTAAGTAACTCACGCAAAATTGCCAGTAAACTGGAAAATACATTCTTTCTGAAGTCCACATGGGAAATGGTAACTTCGTTTACACTGAGGTACAGCACATCCAATTGAAGCACCATTTTTCTTGCAAACAAAACATTTCTAAAAGAAATAGGGAAACAGAGGCACAATATAAAAAATTTAATACTATATAATCAAAGTATTAATGAATATTCCTTATGGAGAGACTTAAATTATTTTCATTATAACAACTTCACTGACAATAAAGAATTATTCTGTTCAACCCAGAAACAATCTAAAGACACAAAATGTACCACTGTAAAGAAGACCCTTTCTTTTCCATATGCTAGAATACTTTAAACTGAATGGTTTATATACATAATAGCTAAACGTGAGAGTTGAAATCACATCAGAAAGCACAAAAATTAGGAAATAACACCAAGAGGAAAATACTAAAGGCTACTTTGTAAAAAATGGCTCATTTTACTCTAGCCTAACCAAAATGGAAAGGTGTTAAGACACCAGTGGTTGGTAAGATAGTGGCCTCCAAGAGGATGCATTCAATCCCTAATTCCCAGTATCTATGGAATGAATTTATATGGAAATAATCTTTGCAGATAGATGTAAAAGTTGAGGATCTCAAGGTGCGATCATACTGGATTTAGGCTGATCGAAATCCTATGACTGGTATCTTCATAAGTGAAAAGGACATATTTAAAATAGACACTCAAGGCTGGAGAGACAGCTTAGCAGTTAAGGCACTTGCCTGTGAAGCCTAAGGACCTAGGACCCAGGTTAGAAAAATGCAAGAGGTGGTGCATACATCTGGAGTTCATTTGTAGTTGCTAGAGACCCTGGTATACCCATATATATTCTATCTTTCTCTCAAATAAATAAAGTATTAAAACAGACACTCAGAAAACGAGACCATATTAAAGACATAAGCTGAGATTGGGGTTGTCCTGCCACAAACCAAGGATCTACCAGCAGCTACCAGAAATAAGGAGAGAAGCAAATATTCTCCTTCAAAAAATATTCTCCTTCAAAGCTTCTACCCTGGCCAACTCTTCTGATATTACATTTTAGAACTTTTGGTCTCCAGAATTGGGAGAAAATACATTTCTGTAATTTGTCATGGAAGTCCTAGGAAATATGACTAAATATCATGTCACTAACTTAAGAGGACCATTAAAATGGTCACTAATTCAGGAATTAAGTCTTACTGCCAGCTCCTCAATGATCATCCGGGTCCAAGGAATTGTTGGCTAACCTGAGACTTTCCCAGAGAACTAACAAAGAAATTCTAGTTTAAGGTTAAAAAAAGAGAGAGAAAAAAAAATGAGACTTCTCCATCAGGATCAAGATAGTCTCAAAGGCTGAGAATGTACTCAGTGAGGATTTGGATAGTTTTACAAAGCAAGAAGCTCCAAACCTGGTGAGGATGGAGACCACCCTTCACTATATACTTATTATTATTATTATTAGGAGGTTAAGGAATTCTAATATAAGCATCTTCACATGGTTCTTAGGTTTATGCTAACCTTTCACCCAACATTTTCCTCATACCCTAGGTCCTCTGCTTTACCATCAACTCTCCTGCCTCTGTGACATCTTAAAAAAAAAAAAATAACTGTTTCCACTTCTTTGCCTCAGCTGAAATAAATGATTCTGTAAACTTCCCTTATAGACCTTCTTGAATGAATCTGCTTTATTTCTCACCCTCCTTAGTTTTCCAACTTGGCACAGGATGAAGTTAAGGAAGCTGTGGCTGCCAAGAGACAACAGGACATTATTTTAGTTCTCTGTTGGAGATTTCAGATCACTATTTTACCTTCACACAGCCTCCTAATATCTGTTACTAAGTCAATCTACCATCTCAAGACTTTAACACCTGAATCACAGGACTTTTCTGTATTTTAACTAGCTAGCAAGTCAGAAGATTCTTAGCATTCAGGCAAAACTTTCTTTGACTTCTTGAAGCATAATGAGGCAATGGTCTTCTTCACTTCAGTATAATTTACCACACCCTCCAAACTGCTTGTATGATGGAAATCAACACTTACAGAATCATATTCCCTGAACAGAACTCCTCACTTTCAACTTTTTATTTATTTATTTATCAATTTATTATTTATTTATTTATTTATTTGCGACAGAGCGAGAAAGAGAGAGGGGAGAGTGAGAATGGGCACACCAGGGCCTCTAGCCACTGCAAACGAACTCCAGGTGTGTGTGCCCCCTTGTGCTTCTGGCTTATGTGGGACCTGGAGGATCGAACTGGGGTCCTTAGGCTTGGCAGGCACCTTAACCACTAAGCCATCTCTCCAGTCCCTCACTTTCAACTTTTCATTGGTAAACTATTATTCAGACCATATGGAGACCAATATAGTTCTTTCATGGAATATTTATAATAGAGATCCTACAAAAGATTCAAAAAATAACTGAATATGCAAGGGGTCAGAGCTTGGGATACATATAGAAGATACATATAGAAGGGTTACATGAGTTATGGAGATAACAACTTAGCAGTCCGCCAGGTGTGGTGGTACATGCCTTTAATCCCAGCACTTGGGAGGCAGAGGTAGGAGGATTGCCGTGAGTTCAAGGCCACCCTGAGACTACATAATTAATTCCAGGTTAGCCTGGGAGAGTGAGACCCTACCTCGGGAAAAGAAAAAAAAAGCCTAGCAGTCCACTCTGACCTACATTCCCATCTTAGCAAGTTAGGTACAAGAATTAAAAAGCACATAGCTGAGCTGACTCAGGATTAAAAGTTTGTTAATGAGCAGACTGAACTATACTCACTATGCTAGATTCAGGTGTCCCCTATAAACTTCGGTGTTCTGAATGCTAGGTTCCCAACTGATGGAGATTTGGGAATTAACACCTCCTGAAGGTAGTTATTGTTGGGGGTGGACTTATGGGTATTACAGCTAGTTTCCCCTTGCTACTGTTTGGCACACTTTCCTGTTCCTGTTGTCCACCTTATGTTGGCCAGGGGGTAATGTCCACCCTCTGCTCATGCCATTGTTTTCCCCTGCCATCATGGAGTTTCCCCTCAAGTCTGTAAGCCAAAATAAACCCTTTTCCCCACAAGCTGCTCTTGGTTGGATGATTTTTGCCAGCAATGTGAACCTGACTACAACAGTCATAATTCTAATGTAAAAGTGACATCATACATGTTTATTGCCACAATTCACAAGAGCTAAGAGATGGAACCAGCTTGGATGTCCATAGTAGATGAATAAAGAAAATGTCATTATGTAGATATATGGTGCAATTTTATTCTGCTGTCAAGAAAAATAAACATGACATTTGCAGAAAAAAGAATGGAAATGGAAAAATCATGTTAGATGAAATAAGTCAGAATCAGGAAGAAATACCACAGCAGGTTTTCTCTCATATGTGGACCATAATTTTTATGTGTGTGTATGTGTGTTTACACACACGTCATGAAAATGGGAGGGGGACAATGGGCAGGAAAAGGGGACCAACAAGAGGGAACAAGGAGAAGGAAATAAATAACAATGTATGAAAATGCCATAATGGGGCTGTAAAGATGGATCAGCAGTTAAAGGTGCTTACTTGAAAAACCTGATGGCCTGAGTTCAATTCCCCAGTACTGACATAAAGCCAGATACATAAAGTGGCACATGTGTCTTGAGTTCATATGCAAGGGCAAGAGGCCCTGGCATGTCCATTCTTTCTCTTTCCCTCTCCCTTCCTCCCTGCAAATAAATAAATGAGAAAAAGAAAGAAAGAAAGGGAGGGAGGGAGGGAGGGAGAGAGGGAGGGAGGGAGGAAAATTCCATAAGGAAGCTAGTTAACTTCAAAAATATATAAATAAAAGCCGGGCGTGGTAGCACATGCTTTTAATCCCAGCACTCGGGAGGCAGAGGTAGGAGAATCACTGTCAGTTCAAGGCCACCCTGAAACTACATAGTGAGTTCCAAGTCAGCCGGTGCTAGACTGGGACCCTACCTTGAAGGCGGGGGGGGAACTTAACTATACCTGACAAAAAAATGCATCGGAACATAAAAGGCCCAGAGCCCGGGAGCAGCTTGTCCCAGCCGCACATGCCCATGGCCCTTGATGGGGACATGATGGCCAGCTTGGCCACCTGGGTGTGGGGCCGCTGCTGTCTCCTGGTGCACCTGGGGCAAGGGTAGTGCTGTCGCAGCTGCCACCAGGCCCCATGAGCGTACAGTCACCCAGATGACTCACACTTGGGCTGAAGCTGCAGGGTCTTCACGTTGAGAGTGGCAAAGGCAGCAGTCCTGGGCCTGGCCCAAGGGCAACAGCTTTACAGGGAAGGCCAGGGAAGGTTTCAAGGGTGGCAACCTTGCTGTAAGCCCCAACCCTGCCAACCCATAACCCAGCAGGCCCTAACCATGTTGATGGTGGTGAACAACACAGTGCTGGTGTACTTTGTGGTCAGGACCATTAGGAGAAGAAGAAACCAAAAGACTAAAAGATATGGAATCTTGACACTAACATAGAAAACATGGAATTGACATCTTTAGAACAAGATGACAAGGATGATGACAACACTTTGATGCCAATCAATTGAGAAGATAATTTGTGCCTTTTGATGAGATTTCCTCTTTCCTCCATGAAGAGCAGAGTTTTGTTTAAGGACTAAGAAGCTACTGAATCAACCGGGGGAAGGGGTATTTAAGTTACATTATTAATTTTAATTGTTTAATTAAATTAAAATTTGATTAAAGCATTATAATTATTTCATTTGTTGTTACTACAGTAACTATTGTATGACTTTGTTATATCTTTGTATGTATAGAAGTACTATATTATTAGGCTCCAGTTCTTAGAGATAGATTTTACCTTAGTGGCTTTTCAGTTTGAAAATTACTTTAAAATGGTGTTTTCTAAAGTTTTTTGTTACTTCCTTACCACATTATTATAAATAACTTCCATTTACGTACTAATCAATTGGTGTTAATTATCATTTTTAAAAAGAATTTATTTTTATTTATTTATTAGGGAAGGAGGAAGGGAGTGAGAATGAGCATGCCGGGGCCTCTAGCCACTGCAAGTGAACTGCAGACGCATGCGCCACCATGTGCATCTGGCTTACATGGGACCTGGAGAATCAAACTGGGGTCCTTAGGCTTTGCAGGCATGCGCCTTAACCGCTAAGCCATCTCTCCAGCCTGTGTTAATTATTTTTGCTAGTGGCATATTTAGAGAACTATAAACTACAACCAACTGATGTATAAAAATAATTAAAATTTTCCTTTACTAAAATATATTTCCCGTTTTTGTGGGGAAAAGAAGCCAAATTTACTATGTTGTTTTTGAGCTTTTAAAATATTAACAATTGTCTCAGCTACTGTATACAATACAGTAAGATTTAAAATTAAAAAAAAAAAAAACCTAAAGCCACAAATTTGTAGCACAGAAACTAATAGACTTTAAGCCAATGTTAGCAATACTTGTGAATTTTGTGCAATGAATATTAAAAAAAAAATTACTTACCAGTTTAGATGCTCTATTTACTTCCTTCCTGATGTCCTCTTCCAGGAAGCCATACATTCCTTCCTCTTCTTTACCTCTCTGCCAAATTCCACTTGACATTAACTGTGAATATATTCTCAATTAGAAAACAAACTTTAAAAACTAGGTTGAAATATATCTTGCGTATGCATACCAATTAAACATAAAATGATTTAAATTTCAGGCCACTACCTAAAATAATTTCTGGTTTTGCTGTGTATGTTCACTTATGTGAATGTTGGTGTGCACGAGCTACAGAATGTGTGGGAGGTCTGGATAACTCTGGGTGCCAGTCCTTCCTCACCTTCCACCTTGAGGAAGGGCCTCTTGTTCACCATTACATTGGCTAGAACACCTGGCCTGCAAGCTTCTAAGAGATTTGCCTTTTTCTCTGTAGATTCACTGGAAGTACAGGTGCTAGTGCTATGACATTAGCTTTACTGAGCTCTGATGATCTGAACTCAAGAACACTGGTATGGCAAGTGCTTTATCCACTCAGCCACTGCCCAAGCCCTAATTATTATTTTTCACTGTTAAATAAGAGGCAACTCATGACACCATGACTTTGAAGACACTGTGTGTGTGTATGTGCATGCGCACGCGCGCACACACACACGCACACAAACTCAATTCTAAAAGTATTATAGAAAGGAAGGAAAGAAGAATAATAGGTGGGTGGGAAAAACCAAAAACACATAAAAATGTTGTTTTTTCAAGGTAGGGTCTCACTCCAGCCCAGGCCAACCTGGAACTCACTATGTAGTCTCAGGCTGGCCTTGAACTCACAGTGATCCTTCTACCTCTGCCTCCCAAGTGCTGGGAATAAAGCCTGTGCCACCACATCCTGTTAAAAAGAAACTTAAAAAAATTTTTTTATTTGTTTGAGAGAGAGAGAAAGGGACAGACAGAGAAAGAATGGGCAAGCCAGGGCCTCTAGCCTCTGCAAACAAACTCTAGACACTCTGTGTCACCCTGTGCATCTGGCTTTGCGTGAGTACTAGAGAACTGAACCTGGGTCCTTTGGCTTTGCAAGCAAGTGCCTTAACTTCTAAGTCATCTCTCTAGACCAAAAGAAACTTTTATATGATTAACAATGATACTAAAAAAATTTAAAAATACTTTAATAGATTAGTCAGTATAATATCCTGAAATACAAATGGTTTATATTATTTAAGAATCAGATATGAGAAATAACCTCCTGACTAACAATTTAGCTCTCCTGATGCTTCTGTATATAAAAAGATAAACTATTAAAAAGCTGAAAATGTTTTATTTTGTGTTACAAAATAAATGGATTCTAGTTTACATTTAAAATGTCAATTTTGTGATCTCTTAAGGTATGATACAAAGTAATTAGTTCCTTAGACTTGCCTTCAAATATATTTAAGCTACAGGGTATCTGAGACACAAAACTACAGACTTTAGAGATCCACTAGGGAATATTTTGGATCCCAAGGAGATACTGAATTAAGTTTAGTAACATGGATGGTAGGTTTTAAATAAGGGCTGGGGAGATGGCTCAGTGTAAAGTTACTTGTTCATAAAGCCTGCCAGCCTGGGTTCAATTTTCTATTAACTACATAAAGTGAGATGAACATTGTGGTGCATATGTTTGGAGTTAAGTCTACATTGGCAAGAGGCCCTGGCACACCCATTCTCTCTCTTTGCTCACAAATAAACAAAAATATTGAAAAAATGTCAAGAAATTTATATACTCCAGCCCTTAAGAGGTGAAGCTTAAATCCCTTTCCTTTGACTAAAGAATAGATTTATAACTCAACTGTAAAGAAGAATAAAACAAAAGTAGCCAAGGTATGTAAAGACTAGGTAATGATACCATCTGGCGTGTCTCTAATCACTTGCTTGGGGGAAAGCCAGATGATATACTGTGAACAGCAATGCTGAGAAGCTAGGAGGTAAGAAGCTGAGCTTTTTTACTGAAATCTCATGAGAGACTCTAAGCACTGTGTGCTAAGACACCGATCATTCCACTTCCGAGTTAGAGAAATGAGAAACTGTGAAGGGGAAACAACTCAATCTCATAATGGAGTCACTCTTGCTTTCTGCTGAATAACTGACACATTAACATGTTTCCTTTTCCACTATTCCACCTTCAGCCAGAACTTTTTTTTCCCAGGTGCTCTGTAAAATAAAATACCTTTCTTCTACTCCCTAATACTTCAAACAAGCCTATTTTGGGATACATCACTAGCAGTAAAAGAAATAAGGAAGTGGTACAAAAACTCTTCCCTTAAAAACCTAACCATTTTCTCCTTTTTCCTTTTCAACATTACAGGTATGTACTAAGTAATTTAAAACTATGGTATAACAAAAATTATTTTACACAAAGGCCAGAAAGATCCAAAAGTTAAATAATTTACCTAATTCTTAGAAGTCAGAATCAACTAATTTCTCTTCCTTAAAACACTTTAATCATAGAATCATAAATTATACTCACCAAACAATAGTAATGTACTGTGATATTCCACATCTCATTGGTTTTCTTTTCTCCATATTTATTAGGACAGTCATCATCTTTTCGACAGAAAACACAAACTGAAGGCAAAGAGTGAATAGATTAAAAAATACATTTTAAAACTTCAACATATTCTATAAATATGGTGCTCTTCTGATGTGTTAATTCTTTCTGAGAGTAAATAATATCACGTAGCCATCATTAACAAAAATTAACAATACCCACTTCTAAAACATTAATGTGACTTTATAGTTTACATCAACCCACAGCGATGAACTCCAGTATACAGTTGAAATGGCAGTATGAGGGGTAACATCAATGAAAAAGATGCGTTAGGAAACTCCCAAACTCCATTTTCCTACTACACCAATGATTAAGTTGTCAAAATGTCAAGAACATTCTTTTAGAAATTATCTAGAGATTAGGATAAATATACTAGCTGAAACAGACGATAATAGCTGCAAGCAGCTAACAGACTAAAAACTAAAAAATAAGATATTGGCAAAGTGGATATGGGAGTAAGGATTTTGAAAGGTCCCTTATCTGGAGAACTTAAGAGGGTCATGTGCACGCCCATAGGCATATGCAAAACAGGAGAAAACTTAAACTTTGACTGCCAGCTGATTTTTAGGCACAAGAAACCTATATATTAAATAAATCAATACAGGATGCAGGCAGAATACACTAGGCTTTAAACATTCATTTTTATAAGCAAGTTACTTTTGAGTTATTTGTATTTTAAATTTTAACCTCTAAAATTCAGTACAACTGTCCTGACTTCATTGTATTTATTATTAAGAGTACTAATACTACAGAAAATGTTAGTGGTTTCTATTATTGTATGAAAGTTTCTTCCTAAGGCACATTCATATAAATAAAAATGGAAGTATTAAATTTCTGAAAAGAATCAATCAAGTCAGGTGTATATTGGAAACATGTAATGACAGTAAATAAATTACAAACTATTAGCATGCCTGATGGATACAACTGAGGAGGTAGAAACAAAAAATGGGTTTAGAAGCAAAGGACCCCATCCAAAATAAGGTGGATTTAACAGATACTCTAAAAATGATAATCAAGATATAGAATATTAAGTACAATATTTTGGAGGGATTTTCAAATAACTTTACTAGTGGTAGAAGTAACAATTCACAGAGTCCTTAACATTCAGGACAGCACGGCAATATAGACTGCTTATAAAAATGAGAAAACAACAACTAAGCATCTATTTGGGAAAACTGATATCAATTTAGAAATTGTCCTATTCATGTTCAACTTTCGCACATTGATTATGTTGTTCTCTCACCTGCTTTTTTTTTTTTTTTTTTTTGATTTTTCGAGGTAGGGTCTCACTCTAGACCAGCTGACCTAGAATTTACTCTCAGGGTGGCCTTGAACTCATAGTGATCCTCCTACCTCTGCCTCCCAAGTGCTGGGATTAAAGGTGTGTGCTGGCACGCCTGGCCAAATTTAGGTTTTTTTTTTTTTTTTTTTCTGGTTTTCCAAGGTAGGGTTTCACTCTAGCCCAGGCAGCCCAGGAATTCACTCTGTACTTTCAGGGTAGCCTCGAACTCACTGCAATCCTCTCACCTTTGCCTCCCAAGTGCTGGGATTAAAGAGGTGTGGCACCACGCCTGGCCAAATTTAGTTTTTGAAAGTGAATATAATCAATATTATACATTAGGACATGAACATATGGCCCAGGCATCAGAAAAATTCACTCTTATTGGTTGGGCAGCATTCTAAAAAGATTTACCAAAATAAAAATATTTTAAATACAGTTACTTACAAAGGTTCTGTGAGCCATCAGATTTATTTTCATTCATTTTACTAGAAAAAAAAGAACATATAAATACAACTATTTTAATTTCAAAAGTCTGAAATAAAGCATTTTCATTAAATTTAAGCAGTATATGATTGCCAATGAGTTATACAATTATTCCATACTCTAGTACACTTAAGACAGTACTTCTCAATGAGGGAGGCAGAATGAGGACTATTTTTAAAATTGGAAGGAATGTTTAATTATTTTTTTAAATTTTATTTTATTTATTTATTTGAAAGAGAGAGGGAGAGATATAGGCAGGTAGAGAGAGACAGAATGGATGTGCCAGGGCCTCCAGTCACTGCAAACGAACTCCAGATGCATGAGCCCCCTTGTATATTTAGCTTACATGGGTCCTGGAGAATCGAATCTGGGTCCTTTGGCTTTGCAGGCAAGTGCCTTAACCGCTAAACCATCTCTTGAGCCCAGGAATGTTTAATTATTATAAAACACTTAAATGACCATTGATATTTAGCAGAAAAGGGCTAGCATTGTAAGATTCCCCATGTGCTGCTGAGAAGAATATATATTCTGCAGCATTTGGATGGAATGTTCTGTATACATCTGTTAGGTCCATTTGTTCCATGATATCATTTAATGCAGATGTCTCTCTGTTTATTTTTTGTTGGGTAGGCCTGTCAAGTGATGAGAGAGGGGTATTGAAGTCACCCACTACTATTGTGTTAGGAGTTATCTCTGACCTTAATCCAATAGTGTGTGTTTGATGAAATTGGGCCCCCCCCCTTGTTGGGAGTATATATGTTTAGGATTATGATGTCCTCCTGTTGGAGTGTTCCTTTAATCAGTATAAAGTGACCTGCTTTATCTTTCCTCACTAATGTTGGTTTGAAGTCTATCATGTCAGAAACTAGGATGGCAATCCCTGCTTGTTTCCTAGGCCCATTTGCTTGAAATACCTTTTTCCAACCTTTCACCCTAAGAATGTTTCTATCTTTTAATGAGAGGTGAGTTTCCTGGAGACAACAGATGGTAGGATCCTGCTTTTTAATCCAGTCTGCAAGTCTATGTCTTTTGGTTGGGGCACACAGAAATTCATGGAGACTAAACGGTACATTATTGAATGATGTATGGGTCATTGAAGAAATTAAAAATCAATGAAACAAAGAGTTGGTTCTTTGAAAGGATAAACAAGATTGACAAACCCTTAGCAAATCTGACCAAAAGAAAGAGAGTGGAGACAAAAATTGATAAAATTAGAGAAGAAAAAGGCAACATCACAACAGATACCAAAGAAATTCAGAAAATCATACGGACATACTTTAAGAATATATATGCCTCTAAGTTTGAAAACCTGAAAGAAATGATTTCCTTGATTCATATGACATACCAAAATTAATTCAAGATGAGATAAACCATTCAAATAGACCTATAACAACCACAGAGATCTGAGCAGTTATAAAAAGTCTCCCAACTAAAAAAAGCCCAGGCCCAGATGGATTCACTGCTGAATTTTACCAGACATTCCTTGAAGATCTAACACCAAAGCTTCTCAAACTTTTCCATAAAATAGAAAAGGAAGGAATTCTACTGAAATCCTTCTATGAAGCCAGCATCACCCTGATACCCAAACCGGAGAAAGACAAATCAAAAAAAAAAAGAAAATTATAGACCAATCTCCCTCATGAATATAGATGCAAAAATTCTCAACAAAATACTGGCAAACAGAATACAAGAATATATCAGAAAGATTATTCACCCCGACCAAGTAGGCTTTATCCCAGAGATGCAGGGATGATTCAACATACGCAAATCCAATAATGTAATACACCATATAAATGGTCTGAAGGACAAAAATCACATGGTCATCTCAATAGATGCAGAAAAGGCAGTTGACAAAATCCAACACCCCCTTCATGGTGAAAGTATTACAGAAACTGAGGATAGAAGGAACAAATAAAAGCTATTTATGACAAACCTACAGCCAACATAATACTAAATGAGGAAAAACTTGAAGCTTTTCCACTAAATTCAGGAACAAGACAAGGGTGTCCACTTTCCCCACTACTATTTAATATAGTACTGGAAGTCTAAGCTATAGCAATAAGGCAAGAAACACTCATAAAGGGGATACAAATCGGAAGGGAAGAGATCAAATTATCATTATTTGCTGACAATATGATTCTATACATAACAGACCCTGAAGACTCTACCAGCAAACTGTTAGAGCTGATAAACACTTTTAGCAAGGTAGCAGGATACAAAATAAACACACAGAAATCAGTAGCTTTTCTATACACTAACAACAAACGTGCAGAGGATGAAATCAGGGAATCTCTCCCATTCACAATTGCCTCAAAAAAAAAAATAAAATACCTTGGAATAAACTTAACTAAGGAAGTGAAGGATCTCTACAATGAGAACTTTAAAAAACTCGAGCGACAAATTGCAGAAGACACAAGGAAATGTAAAGACATCCCATGCTCCTGGATTGGAAGAATCAATATTGCGAAAATGTCAATCTTACCAAAAGCAATCTACACATTTAATGCGATCCCCATTAAAATCCCAATAGCATTCTTCACAGAAATAGAAAAAACAATCCTAAAATTCATCTGGAAAAACAAAAAACCTCAAATAGCCAAAACAATTTTGCGAAACAAAAATCAGGCAGGTGGTATAACCATACCCGATTTTAAGTTATATTACAAAGCCACAGTAACCAAAAGGGCATGGTACTGGCACAAGGACAGACAGGTAGATCAATGGAACAGAATAGAAGACCCAAATATTAATCCAGGCAGCCACGGCCACCTGATTTTTGACAAAAATGCCAAAAATATTAATTGGAGAAAAGATAGCCTCTTTAACAAGTGGTGCTGGGAAAACTGGACATCTATATATAAAAGGATAAACATAGATCCTTGTCTCTCTCCATGCACAAGAGTTAAGTCCAAATGGATCAGGGACCTTAATATCGGACCTGAAACTCTGAAACTGCTAGAGGAAAAGGTAGGGGAAACCCTTCAATATATTGGCATAGGCAAGGACTTTCTGAATATAACCCCAATTGCTCAGGGAATAAAACCACTACTCAACCACTGGGACCTCATGAAATTACAAAGCTTTTTAGGTACCAGAAACCAGTCAGCTGGTAAAAGGCTATAAGGGAGGGAGGAAAGGGAAGGACTTAAGTGTATGGTACTGCACATATGTAAGTAGAAGAACTGATTACAGGGAGGGGAATGACCTAAGCGAGGCCATGGGAAGAGAATGCATAAAAGAAGGGCAGGGGGAGGGTCAATCTAAATTCAAGATATTGTGAATAAGACTTATATAAAATTACTTTTTTGAATAACGGCACATCTAGAAGCTGTAGACTGTTACTAGAAAATTTTCAGTACCTGGGATGGGATACCTTCCAGTGAGATGTTGGCCAAGCAGGTCCCAGTAGCCTCCAAAACATTAAGGGCTTTTGCCAAAGCCCTTGGTTTCCCTTGAGAAACAGATAGTAAGACCCTATTGCTGAAGATATCTCTTGCCTGAGAGGCAAGGCCACTGAGAAAGCAAGCTGGTGCTGAGCAGAAAACCTTCTCCCTGTAGACCAGCCAACAGAAAGCTGGAAAAAGCTGTACTGCATGCAGCGTATGGGAAACAGAAGTCATCAGCAGTGAAAACAGTGGACGCTGAATATTCAAGTTTGGCCATACAGGCCCAATGACTGAACGGGTGCAATAGTGGCTTGTCTACTCTTGGGGTAACCAACTGCTCCATAATTGGACTGAAGGCCCTCTCTATGGGAGGGAATACATACCTGGTACTGAAAAACCTAAGCAAAAGTCTATAGTAGGTGAGGTCATGAGCCTTAGGGGTATAAAGCCTGCTCTTGTCTGACTAAATGTATATTTTACTCCCACCAAGCTGCCCTGAAAATACTACACTTAATGTTCATATTCACATATTAACGCTACTCTCACTTCTGGTTAGAGAAGCTTCTTTTCAGATGGCGATGACCATTGGGATGACCCAAAAGGCAACATAGTGCTGAGGAGAAGGCATGGAGGAGTGCCCAGCACTGAAATACCTCTGTCATACCCTCCAAGGCTCAGGGACCATTGTAGAAGAGGGGGTGGATAGAATGGAAGGGGCAAAGGAAGGGTATGACTTCTTACAATGCAACTGCCCAGACAGAAATTGGCCTCAATATCCATGACCTTG
Source organism: Orientallactaga sibirica (assembly GCA_036365145.1). Taxonomy (NCBI): domain Eukaryota; kingdom Metazoa; phylum Chordata; class Mammalia; order Rodentia; family Dipodidae; genus Orientallactaga; species Orientallactaga sibirica. The sequence continues at coordinate 4,354,829 of JAEOAD010000059.1, forward strand.
CAGTGCCTAGCAATACCTCAGCAAGTCCCTCATAATAGAAGAAAAAGATGATGACATCAAATTAAAAGAGAGACTAATGGAGAGAGGGAGGGGATATGATGGAGATTGGAGTTCTAAAGTCAAGTGGGCGGAGGGGAGGGAAATATCAGGTGGGGTTTTTTGTATATAAGTATAAAAATTGTAAATAAAAAATAATAGTTTAAAAAATAAATAAATATAAGTAAAACAAAAAAGTCCCCATTGTTCAAAAGTCCAAAGTGTCAGCTGAGACTCAAACACCGCTCACAAATGTGAGCCCTGTAAAAACAAAACACAAGTCACATATTTCCAACATATACAGAGAACAGAGAAAGGAAAGATTGGACCACCAAATCCTGCAGTTGTAGTATGGTATATGGGATTTGTGATAAAAAGTGCCTGAGCTCCAAAATACATAGCTCTCTGCCTTGAACCTGCAGCTTTCCTTGGTGGATATCCTCTGGTCCTGGCATGTCCAACATTCTGGGATCTTCATTGCTACTTAGGGGTTCATTTGCACAGCTTCAAGCAGTAACCTCTCAAGTGCCTTTGCAAAGATTCTGACCCTGTAATACATTGCTTGGCCTTAGCATCTTCATGCAACTGTGGTGCAATACTCTAGATTTCCTCCATTCTGCACTTTTCATGCCTCCAAACTAGTACCTTGTGTGTGTGTGTGTGTGGGGGTGCTGCCAAGTTCTGCTACCAGATCAGGATGAAGCCTGGCTATAGACTAGTTCTAACAGCCTCTGCTTGTTGGCCTTGGGGAACAGGAACTCCTGCATTTCCCTTTAGGTCTTTTCTTTCAAAAGAATTCCTGCTTTTACTCTCTTGTGCCTTCAGTGGGTTTGGTCTTGTCCTCAGGGAATCTTTCTATTCTGGAGGCAGAATATCGTTTGGGGTGAGCTTATGGGTAATATAGCCAGCTTCCTCTTGCCAGTGTTTGGCATGGGGAGGAGGTGATGTCCACCTTCTGCACATGCCATCGTTTTCTCCTGCCAACATGGAGCTTTCCCTTGAGCCTGTAAGCCAAAATAAAGCCTTTTCCCCACAAGTTGCTCTTGGTCCCGTGTTTTCTACCAAAGTGAACCTGACTGCAACAATTAGTTAGAAAAGTTCAACTTTATTCTATGCAGTGCACAATATTTGATTTGTTTAAAATTCTCTTTTTACAATTCATATTATTTAGATGTCCTAGACATTTTGAATGTTCTATACATTTGATTTGATACTGCATAGTCAGACATGATAAATTTTTATTTACTAAAAGTACAGGAAGCATTCTGGATAGTATCCTGTGCTAGGGAATAAAACTGCTCAAAAGGACAATGCATAACACAATTGAAAACTGAATATGTACTAAGTGAAAGCATTGTATCTATGCTAAGATTAGCCCTGTTCTTAGGAAATACTTAGAGAAGCATTAAAAGGACAACCTATCTTAAATTGAATTAGAAAAAGGAACATTATACACAGGGGTATAATATCACAAAATAAAAGAGTAAATGTGAGGCCAGAGAGATGGCTCAGCAGTTAAAACTTTGCCTGCAAAGCCAAAGGACTCAGGTTCAATTCTGCAGGTTCCACGTAAGCCAGATGCACAAGGTGGCATATGAGTCTGGAGTTCATTTGCAGCAGCTGAAGATCTTGGCGCGCCTATTTTTTCTCCCCGTTTCTGTCTCTCTCAAATAAATAAATAAACAAATAAATAAAATACAAAAAAAATTTAAAAAGGGTAAATGTGGTAAAATACTAAAAGTTTTTTTTTTAATCTGAGACGGGGCACACAGTTCTTTTAACATCTTCTTGCAAATTTAGACTTGTTTCATATTTTAAGAATGAAAAATAAAGTACAACAGGATTGAGGACATAGCTCAATGGGTACATAGGCTCCATGCACAAGATTAGCATATAAACTGAGGATTGAGTGAAGCAGGTGGTCTTCTCCCATGTGGTAGGAACTGTGGTCTGCAGAAAGCCTAAACAGAACCAAACAGTAGAAGTCTGAATTTATTCTTTGCCTCATCAGAGCTGGGACACTGATCTACTTCTGGCTTTGTTCTGGGTCAAACAGTCAGACTGGCATTAAATTTACATCAAATGTTTCTCTAGCATAGGTTTCCACACCACACTATTAACTAGGTCATTTAGCTTGTGGACTAACAGATCATGGAATTTTGCAGATCATGTGAAACAATACCCTCCAGTAAATTAGCTTCGGCCTTTGCTTTTCTGTAGACACACACTCACTCTGACTTCCACACATTCAAACATGTATACTATTGTACATACTACTGGTTGTTCCCTAGAAAACCCTAATAGATCTCAAGCTAGACAGTTAATATTTTTTAGGGGCCCAATAAATTTAGAGATTAGATAAGTCTTAAAGATTTGTTGGTACTTTGATTCATAGAAACAATAGACAAATGAGAAAAGAGATGTTTAATAGTAAAGACTGAAACCTAGTAGAAAAAAAAATTTAAATTTGTGCATGTATGCATATGCATGGAGAGAGAATTGAACCTAGGTCATTGGGCTTTGCAGGCAAGTGCCTTAATCGCTGAGCCAGCCCCCACAAACTTTTGACCACAGTGACCAAGGAGAAAACACTTGTTACTCATATCAGTACTGAAAAGGGCACAGACCTAACAGAAATAAAGATTTTTTTTTGGCGGGGGGGGGGGGGATTAGGTGCATTATTTATCTTTCTACTTATGTGACAAAAAGACTTGGTAAAAGCAACCAAAGGCAGGGCTTCTGTTGGCTCTTAAGTTTAGAGGTCACAGTCCACACAGTCCATCGCAGTGGGTAATGCACAGGAGCAGGAGTTTGTGGTCACATTGCATCTGCAGTGAGGAAGCAGAGACACATGAATGCTGGTGCTCCACTTGCTTTCTTCTTTTTATTTAGTTCAGGATTCCAGCCCACAGAATGGTGTTGCCCACATGCAGGTTGAGTTTTCTCACCTCAGTTAAACTTCTCTGGAAATGCTCTCACAAATATGTCCAGTTGTCTCCTAGGTGATTCTAAATCTCATCAAATTACAATCAAGAATAACTATCAATGTAGGGAATATTCCCTAGCTCATTTTATGAAAGCCACGATACACCAATGCCATAGCTGGACTGACATCAAGAAAACCATAGGCATTGACGCACGTCTTTAATCTTAGCACTTGGGAGGCAGAGGTAGCAGGATGGCCTTGAGTTAAGACTACATATTGAATTCCAGGTCAGCCTGAACTAGATCCTACCTCAACCCCCTCCCTCCCACACCAAAAAAAAAAAAAAGAAAGAAAGAAAGAAAGGAAGAAAGAAAACTATAGACTAGACTAGACCAAACCTCTTATGAATAACTGAGGTAAAACTCCTTATCAAAACACTAGTAAACTCAATCCTTTCCTATCAAGAGAATTATCTACAATGAACAAGTGGGATTTGTCCCATGAATGCAAAGCTGGTCTCACATATGAAAATCAATGTAATATACCACATTAACAGATTAAAAGAAAAGTTACATGTTTATCTCAATTTTCTGGTAAGGCAGAAAAGCATTTGACAAAATCTAATACTTTTCATAACAAAAACATTCTGTCGTTAGGAATAGTAAAGAATTTCCTCTTGTGGAGAAAGTACATCTATGAAAAAAACCACAGCTAACATCATACTCAATGGTGAGATACTAAAACTTTCACCTAATGGCTGAACAGATGGCTTAGCAGTTAAAGTCACTGGTTTGCAAATTCCCCAGCACTCAGGTAAAACTACGTGCACAAAGTAATGCACATGTCTGGAATTTGCAGTGGCAAGAGGCCCTGGTGTTTCCATTCTCTCTTTGCTCACAAATAAAAAAATATATATATATATACATACTTTTTAAAAACCTTTCACCTAAGATCTGGAACAAACAATCATATCAACTCTCTACTTCTAGTTAACATACTAGAAGTTCTAGTCAGAATAAGAATTAAAACATGTAAATTGAAAGCAAGAAGTAACCATTCACAGAATTGTGTGTAAAAATATTCTAAAAAATCTACAAAATCTGATATGAACTAATAAAGACAGTAAAGCTACAAGGTATATTATCAATACACAAAATTGGAGAATTTCTATACAATATCAATGAAAAATTCAGAAAGAAAATTACAACAATTTACAGAAGAATGAAAACATTAAGTGTGGTGGTTTGATTCAGGCGTACCCCATAAACTTATGTGTTCTGAATGCTAGGTCCCCAGCTGGTAGCAATTTGAGAATTGGAGCCTCCTGAGGCAGTGTTGGTGGTGGTGGCCTTATGGGTGTTATTAGCCAGCTTCCCCTTGCTAGTGTTTGGTACACTCTCCTGCTCCTGATTTCCACCTGATTCTGGCCAGTAGATGATGTCCACTCTCTTTTCTTGCCATAATTTTTCCCCTGCCATCATGGAGCTTCCCCTCACGTCTGTAAGCCAAAATAAACTCTTTCCTCCCACAAGCCTAGGTTAGGTGTTTTCTGTCAGCAACACAAAGTGACTGTAACACTTAGTAATAAATGTAACCAAATAAGCACAGTTTTTGTGCACTAAAAACTATAATGGTACTAAAAGAAATTTCAGAACCCTAAATAAATGGAAAGACTTATATTCATGGATTAGACTTCCTATTGTTAAAATGGCAATGCTTCCTAATGTATAGATATAGATTTGATGTGATCCCAAAGGCCATTTTGTAGAAATAAAAAAAGCTCATTTTAAAATTTGTATAGAATTACAAAGGACCTTGAATAATCAAAGCAATCACCAAGGCTGGGTGTGGCAGCCCATACCTGCAATAGTAGCACTTAGGAGGTGGAAACGGGGATCACAAATTGAAGACTAGCCTGTGCTCAAAACCTCCTGCAAAAAAAAAAAAAAAAAAAAAAAAAAAAGAAAGAAAGAAAGAAAGAAAGAAAGAAAGAAAAAGCTAAAGTAGTCATAATTTTTATTTTAAAGTTTACTATGAAGCTAAAGGAACCAATATAGTGTATTAATGGCATACAGATAGACATATGAGGGTTTCAGGGGAAATGATAGTCTCTTGAACAAATGGTGCTGGGACAACTAGAAAGCCACATAGAGAAATGAAATTATACCCCAGCCTCATATCTTATGCAAAATAGTAACTCAAAATGTATCAACGATTTAAGCTAAATGTCAAAATATAAACTTGGAGAAAATCTTCAAGGAGGTATTCATGGTATGGAATTTCATAAAAAGCTAAAACTTCTGTGCATCTAAGAATATTAGGAAGCAAAAATACAACCCATACACTGAGATAAAATTACTGGAAACCTAATTAACTAGAGCACTAGTATATGAAGTCTAGTCTAGAGATTTTCTAGATTGTATTTGAAACTCTTACAACCCAACAATAAAGAGAGGTAAGCCCAGTTTTTTAAATGGGTAAAAGAGTGGAGACTTCCAGTTGAAGTGGCAGTCTAGGAACCACGCCAAAACAGCCTACGGGAGAAAAAGCAAAATAAAATAAATAAATAAATAAATAAAAACAGCAAAAACATTCTTGTACTGAAAAGTGAGGTATATAGTAAATTATCAACCACAGCAGAGAAGTAGGAGAGATCCAGAGTGTCTAGAGCCCACAGAAGCAGGCAGAAGCGGCTCCAGCAGCAGTGGCACCAGTTGCACGAGGGCCACAGGGAAAAAAAAAAAAAAACAGGTGAGGGGATTTTCCACTCACACAGGCCTCTTTGCAAACTCAAGAAACGTGGACAGAGGACAGCGGAGACCAGTGCAGCAGGTTGTGAGGAAGAAGATAGTGAAGACCAGTGGGAGGACTTCAGCCTCCATTCACAGCCTCCCCTCCCCCAACACCAGCACAAGCGCCCCTAAACACCAGAGACCTGGGGAAGGGAAGTTACCCAGCACGATCATAGTAGCGGCCCACAGACCAGCCAGCCTACCTGAGCCCACAGCACAGCAAAGAGGGACCCAAGCAGCTGTGCAGCATAACTGAGACCAAAGCCGTCCCAAAAGGTACCTGGGATTACACCAGGTCAGTACCAACCAAGCAAGCCTGGTATATAGGCTTGCATCGGAAAGGCTAATTGCACCTTCCATGGTCAGGGTAAATTCTATGTTAAATCTGAATGATGGTTGGATTTGACATTCTTTTTAAATTTTATTTATTTATTTATTTGAGAGAGAGAGAGGAAGAGGCAGAGAGAAAGAGAGAGACAATGGGCGTGCTCCAGGGCATCCAGCCACTGCAAATGAACTCCAGACACATGCACCCCCTTGTGCATCTGGTTTATGTGGATCCTGGGGGATTGAACCTGGGTCCTTCGGCTTCGCAGGCAAATGCCTTAACGGCTAAGCCATTTCCCCAGCCCAGATTGGACATTCTTAAACAAGCCATATTTTGGGCTTCTCGTTTGTTGCTTCCTGACTTATAGTGCCTTTGTTTCCTCTTCTGTCATTCATTGGAGAAGGGTCTCATTCGGTCACAAGATGACCTTGAAACCCTCTATAGACCAGAAATCTTGGCCTTCCAGTTGACAGGATTACAGGTGTGGGGCAACACACATCCTTAGGGACTGTGACTTTGTTAGAGTATCTGTTCGTCATAATACCTACTTTTGCATAAATACTCTGTGCTGTTTCTCATTGATTGTGTACATTGTTTTCTTAAGTTTTTAGAATTTGTCAGTATTTTGTTCCATTCAGTCTACTTGAATACTCTCATAGCAGGCAAACCCAGCACCTAGGGTCACTCCTCTGGTTACTCTGAGAGTCTTAGAGGCACACCTAGCACCTTAAGCTCTTACCCTGATGATCCATAACATCAGATTGACTGATACATCTAATAATACTGCAGATAATTAGAAAACCCAAGCATTAAATTCATCCAAGATGCAAAAATCTCTACATTATAATACAAGAAACACAAAAAAAATCAAGACAATATAAACCAACCAAAAAGTATTATGCATCAGAAATGACCTCCAGTGAGACTGGTTTACAGGAAATGCCTAAGAAAGATTTCAAAAGAATGATTACAAGTATGTTCAAAGAACTCAAAGAGGAAATCAAAGAATCAAAGAATGCACAGAAAACCAATTTAAGGAAATAAGGAGGTCAATATAAGACATGAATGGGAAATCAAAGGAATCAAAGAAGACACAGGAAACCAATTTAATGAAATAAGGAGGTCAATACAAGACATGAATAAGAAAGTAGAAATAATAAAGAAAAACCAGTCAGAAATACTAGCAATGAAGAACAGACAGTGAAATAAAAAACTGTAGAAAATCTCTACAGTAGAATGAATGAAGGAGAGAAGAGAATATCTAAACTAGAACACCAGGTGGCAGATTTAATATAGTCCAACAAAGAGAAAGACAAACTAATAGGAAGGTATGAATAGATCAAACATAAGAATTCAGGGTATAGTAGGAGACGAATTTCACTCCAAAGGCATAGTAGGTGTTTTCAACAAAATCATAAAAGAAAACTGCCCCCCCCCGCCCCAATTGGGAAAGAGATGCCAATGCAAATACAGGAAGCCTTTAGAACACCAAACAGACAAAACCTGGAAAGAACCTCTCCTCACCATATTATAATTAAACTACCAAATATACAAACCAAAGAAAATATATTGAAAGCAGCTAGACAGAAAAAGCAAGTCACCTATAAAGGCAAGCCCATTAGGATCACAGAGGATTACTCAACACAAAAAGCCAGAAGGGCTTGGAGCGATGTATTCCAAGTTCTGAAAGATAACTGTCAACCAACGTTACTTTGTCCTACAAAGCTATCCATTCAGACAGATAGAGAAATAAGGATATTCCACAACAAAAGCAGGATAAAGGAATATTTGAAGACAAAACCAGGTCTACAGAAAATACTTGAAAGAATCCTCCATGCTGAAGAGAAAGAAAAGCACACATATAAGGAACCAGGGAAAAAACAACCCATACTCCAATACTAGTTAATACAAGAGAGCAAAGGTAAAACCGGAAGAACTACAAAACAAGAAAAAAGGCAAAAATAAATACACACCTTTCAATAATAATTCTTAATATCAATGGCCTGAATGCCCCAACCATAAGACAAAGGTTTGCAGACTGGGTTAAAAAGCAGGATTCTTCAATTTCTTGCCTACAAGAAACTCACTTTTCTACAAAGGAGGAACACTATCTTAGGGTGAAAGGTTGGATAATGGTGTTTCAAGCATATGGGCCTAGAAAACAAGCAGGGGTCACTATCCTAATATCTGACAGGATAGATTTCAGACCAACATTAGGAAAGATAAGGAAGGTCACTTTATATTGATTAAAGGAACACTCCAACAGGAGGACACTACAATCCTAAACATATATGCACCTAACACGGGGGCTCCCAATTTCATCAAACAAATGCTATTAGAACTAAGGTCACAGATAACATCAAATACACTTGTAGTGGTTGACTTCAACACCCCATTCTCACCAATTGACAGATCATCCTGGCAAAAAATAAAGAGATGCTTCTGGATTAAATGAGGTCATAGAACAAATGGAATTTTATCCAAATGCTGAAGAATAAATTCTTTTCAGCATCACATGAAACATCTCTAAAATAGACCATATATTAGGACATAAAGCAAATCTTAACAAATATAGGAAAATTGAAATAATCCCATGCACTCTATCTGATCACAATGGGCTCAAACTACAAATCAATAACAAGAAAAGCTACAGAGCATAAACAAAATCATGGAAACTAAACAATACACTACTAAATGATGAATGGGTCAATGAAGAAATCAAGAAGGAAATCAAAATATTCAGGGAGTCAAATGACAATGAGACCACAACATACCAAAACCTTTGGGACACAATGAAGGTAGTCCTAAGAGGGAAATTTATAGCTTTAAGTGCCTATGTTAAGAAATTAGAAAGGTTGCAAGGTAACAACTTAATGCTGCACTTTAAGGTCTTGGAAAAAGAAAAACAAGGCAATCCAAACATCAGTAGACGGGAAGAAATAATAAAGATTAGGGCAGAAATTAATTAAATAGAAACTAAAAAAGCAATCCAAAGAATCAATGAAACAAAGAGTTGGTTTTTTGAAAGGAAGGTTGATAAACCTCTAGCAATTCTGACGAGACATTAATTAATAAAATTAGAGATAAAAAAAGATACCATCACAACAAATACAAGAGATATTTAAAAAAAACATAGGGAAATACTATAAGAACATATACTCCACTAAGTTTGAAAATCTGAAAGAAATGGATGACTACCTTGATTTATATGACCTACCTAAATTAAATCAAGATGAGTTTAAACACTTAAATAGACCTTAACAAGTATGGAGATCCAAGCAGTTATAAAAATCTCCCAACTAAAAAAAGTACAGCCCAGATTAATTCACTGCTGAATTTTTCCGGACCTTCATGGAAGAACTAACACCAATGCTTTTTAAACTTTTTCATAAAATAGAAGGGGAAGGAATCATACCAAACTCCTTCTACGAAGCCAGCATCACCCTGATCCCAAAACCAGGCAAAGATAGAACAAACAAGGAAAATTACAGACCAATCTCCCTCATGAACATAGATGCAAAAATTCTCAACAAAATATTGGCAAACAGAATACAAGAATATATCAGAAAGATCATTCACCCCCACCAAGTAGGCTTTATCCCAGAGATGCAGGGATGGTTCAACATATGTAAATCGATAAATAAAATACATTATTATATAAATGGACTGAAGGACAAAAATCACATGATCATCTCATTAGATGCAGAAAAGCATTTGACAAAAATCCAACATCTCTTCATGATAAAAGTCCTACAGAGACTGGGACTAGAAGGAACATATCTCAACATAATAAAGGCTATTTATGACAAACCCACAGCCAACATAATACTAAATGGAGAAAAACTTGAAGCTTTTCCACTAAAATCAGGCACAAGACAAGGGTGTCCACTGTCCCACTTTTATTTAATATAGTACTAGAAGTCTTAGCCATACCAGTAAGGCAAGAGACACACATAAAAGGGATACATATTGGTTAGAGCCATGTAGCAAGATACAAAATAATCACACAGAAATCAGTAGCCTTCCTATATGCTAACAACAAACACAGAGGATGAAATCAGAGTATCACTCCCATTCACAATTGCATCAAAAAAAATAATAATAAAGTACCTTGGGATAAACCTAACCAAGGAAGTGAAGGATCTCTACAATGAAAACTTTAAAACACTCAAGCAAGAAATTGCAGAAGACACTAGGAAATGGAAAGACATCCCTTGTTCTTGGATGGGAAGAATCAATAGTTTGAAAATGGCAATCCTACCAAAAGCAATCTACACATTTAATGCAATCCCCATCAAAATTCCAATGGCATTCTTCACGGAAATAGAAAAAAAAATCCAAAAATTCATTTGGAAGCACAAAAAACCTCGGATATCTAAAACAATTTTGAGCAACAAAAATAAGGCTGGTGGTATCACCATACCTGATTTTAACCTACATTACAGAGTCATAGTAACAAAAATAGCATGGTACTGGCACAAAAACAGATATGTAGATCAATGGAACAGAATAGAGGACCCTGATATAAATCCGGGTAGCTATAGCCACCTGATCTTTGACAAAAATGCCAATAATCCTCTTCAGCAAATGGTGCTGGGAAAACTGGATATGTATCTGTAGAAGGATGAAAATAGATCCTTATCCTTCTCCATGCACGAGAACTAAGTCCAAATGGATCAAAGACCTTAATATCAGACCTGAAACTCTGAAACTGCTAGAGGAAAAAGTAGGGAAAACCCTTTCACATATTGGTCTTGGCAAAGACTTTCTGTATATAACTCCAATTGCTCAGGAAATAAAACCACAGATCAACTACTAGGACCTCATGAAATGACAAAGCTTTTGTACAGCTAAATACACTGTGAATAGAGCAAAGAGGCAACCTACAGAATGGGAGAAAATCTTTGCCACCTATACATCTGAAAGAGGGTTAATACAAGGATATACAAAGAATTCAAAAAATTAAATAATAAGAAATCAAACAACCCAATTAAAAAATGGGCTATGGAACTAAATAGAGTTCTCAGAAGAAGAAATACAGATGGCATACAAACATCTAAAAGAATGTTCTACATCCCTAGTCATCAGGGAAATGCAGATTAAAGCTATATTGAGATTCCATCTCACTCTTGTCAGATTGGCTACCATCATGAAAACAAATGACCTTAAATGTTGGCGAGGATTCAGAAAAAGAGGAACCCTTCTATACTGTTGGTGGGAGTGCAATCTGGCCCAACCACTGTGGAAATCAGTGTGGAGGTTCCTGAGACAGCTAAAAATAGATCTACCATATGACCCTGCTATACCACTCCTAGGCATATATCCTAAGGACTCGCTTAACTACCTTAGAGATACTTGCTCAACCATGTTTATTGCCACTCTATTCACAATAGCTAGGAAATGGAGCCAGCCAGATGTCCTTCAACTGATGAGTGGATAATGAAGATGTGGACCATTTACACAATGGAGTTCTACTCAGCAGTAAAGAAAAATGAAGTTATGAAATTTGGTGGAAAATGGATGGATCTGGAAAGGATTATACTTAGTGAGGTAACTCAGACCCACATGTTCTCTCTCATATGTGGATCCTATCTACAAATGATTGGACTTCCTATGTGAGTGGGAATAAAACTCAATAGCACAAGCCAGTAAGCTAGAAAGGGGATATAAAGGGAATAGAAAGGGAAGGAGAGGGGACTTAATAGAATGATATTATATATATGTAAGTAGAAAAACAGATTAAGGGGGGTGAAAAGTCCTAAGTGAGGTCAGGGGAAGATATTGAATAAAGGAAAGGTGGAGGGAGGGCTAATCAAAATCTAAGAGGATATAAACAAGTCATATGGAAACCTACTTTTCTGGACAATGGAACACTCAGAAGCCATAGACTGTTACTAGAAAATTTTCAGTGCCAGGGATGGGATACCTTCCAGTGAGTTGTTGGCCAGAGAGGTCACAGATACCCCCAAAACATGATAGGCCATTGCTGAGGCCCTTGGTTTCCCACCAGGAATAGATGGTAAGTCCCTACTTCTGAAGACTCCACATTACTTGGGCTGCAAGTTCACTGAGAAATCCTGCTGGAGCTGAGGTGAAAGGCTCCTCCATGTGGACCAGCTGACAGAAAGCTAGAAAAAGCTATGCTGCATGCAATTCAATGGGAGAGAGAAAACACCAGTGAAGGTACTCAACAGTGGACACTGCAAGCTTCAAATCTGGTCAGCCAGGCCAAATGAGCCAACAGGTGCAATAGTGGCATGTCTGTTATGGGGGAAACCAACGGCTCTCTAATTGACTAGAGGCCAGCTCCATGGGAGGGAATACATCCCTGATACTGAAAACCTACGACAGGGGTAATCACGAGCCCTAGGGGTGTAATGTCCACTGGTGTCTGGCTAAATGCATATACTATGCTCACCTAACTACCCAATAAGGACTTCTCTTAATGTCCACACCCATATATTAATGCTATACTCACTTTTGGCTAGAGAAGCTTTTCTTTTCAGATGGTGGCAACCTTGGGATGACTCAGAAGGCACCATGGTGCTGAGAAGAAGGGACAGAGGAGTGCTCAGCACTGAAACATCTCTAACACACCTTCCAAGGCTCAGGGTCCATTGCCAAAGAGGTGGAGGAAAGAATGTAAGAGCCAAAGGAAGGTACCTACACAACCATCATAATAGCAGGAAAAGATCATGACATCAAAATGAAAAGAGAGACTGATTCAGAGGGGGAGTGGAGTTTCAAAGGGGAAAGTGGGGGGGGAGTACCATGGTATATTGTCTACAAATTAAGGAAGATGTCAATAAAAAATAAATAAAAATGGGTAAAATGCTTGAGTAAACATTTCTGCAAGGAAAATATTCAAATGAGAAACTTGACAAAAATGCTTTTCTTAGTGAGGTACAAATAAAAACCACCATGGAATGCCACTAGGGTACCTATAATAAAAATATATTTATGCTGGGTGTGGTGGCACATGTATTTAATCCCATCACTCAAGAGGCAGGAGAAGGAGGATTGCCATGAGTTCAAGGGCACCCTGAGACTTCATAGTGAATTCTAGGTTAGCCTGGGCTAGAGCAAGACCCTCCCTTGAAAACTCCACAAAGTAATAATAATAATATACACACATACATAAATACTTTTAAAAAAAGAAAATAGATGTATTAGTGAGGATATAGAAAAATTCATCGCTGGTGGAGATGTAAAATGGTACAGCATTGTGGAATACAGTATGGCAGCTTTTTGACACATTAAACAGATTACCATATCACCCACAATTGGATATATGCCCAGAGGAATTGAAAACAGGTATATAAACAAAAACATGTCCACATGTTTATAGTAGCATTATTTACAAAATCACTAAATCACTATTTCACAAAAATTGGAATAACTCAATCATCCATTTATTGATGAATAGAAATATATTGATACAATGGAACATTACCTAGCAATAAAAAGAATGAAATATGGTTGTCTTTTTTTGCCCTCAGGAAACTATTTCCAGCTCCTCCCCATCTATTCCCTGAAGATAAACATCTTTGGACAGAATGGCGCACCAAGGCCTCCAGCCACTGCAAACAAACTCCAGATGTATGCGCCAATTTGTGCATCTGGCTTATGTGGGTACTGGGGAATCAAGCCTTGAACCAGGGTCCTTAGGCTTCTCAGGCAAGTGTTTAACTGCTAAGCCATCTCTCTAGCCAACCTAGTACAATTTAAATGCTATGTTAGTATCTTATACTATATTGTTTGTTTAAAGAATAAAAGGGGAGGAGAATCTGTGCCTTTCTCCCAAATATTTTAAACCAGTGATTGGTTGAATACATGGATGCAACTCACAGACACAAAGGGCCAACTGTACCAACTGATGAGGGAACCTAAAAACATGAGCGTATCTAAAAATTCTATTCCAAATGCACAAGGACATTAAAGGACATTACTGTATTGACTCATTTTATCCAGAACAGAACTGCTAAGTCTATAGAGAAAGCAAGCAGAACTGTGGTTCAAGGAATTGAATAGGCACTGCAGAGTAGTAGATAATCCATGCAGTTTTTTCCTCTTGGTATTTTTGTTTTAAAATATGCTTCCTGCTTTTTAAACAATTTATTTTATTTAACAAGGAGTGGGTAGGAGAGGCAGATAGAGAATGGGCACACCAGAACTTTCAGCTGCTGCAAATGAACTCCAGATTCATGCACTACTTTGTGCATGTGGCTTATGTGGATCCTGGGGAATTGAACCTGGGTCTTTTAGCTTTGCAGGCAAGCACCTTAAACACTAAGCCATCTCTCCAGCCCTTCCTGTTATTTTATTTTATTTTTATTTATTTGACAGAGAAAGAAAGAGAGGGAGAGAGAATGGGTGTGCCAGGGCCTCCAGCCACTGCAAACGAACTCCAGACACATGCACCTCTTTGTGCATCTGGCTAATGTGGGTCCTGGAGAATCAAACCAGGGTCCTTTGGCTTTGCAGGCAAACGAACTCCAGATGCATACGCCCCCTTGTCCATCTGGCTTACGTGGGTCCTGGAGAATCGAGCCTTGAACGGGGGTCCTTAGGCTTCACAGGCAAGCGCTTAACCGCTAAGCCATCTCTCCAGCCCAGATATGAGTTTTTATGAGGTTGCTAGAGTTTAGGTCCTCTCTCTCTCTCTCTCTCTCACACACACACACACACACACACACACACACACACACACACACGCCCAAAAGAATGCAAGCCTAGAGGAAAATGCTCGAAGAAAACCCGCCTCCTGAAGTATTTAATTCTTCCAAAATGACCATAATGACCTAGATGGCCGATGAATGCAGCGGGTGAAAAGGCAGCACGATGAAATAAACCCTCGTTCCATTGTTAGCAAACTAAGACCCTGGGAACCGCCGTTACCACAGCCAGTTGAAAAGAGCAAGAGGCTCGGATTCTTGCGGTACCCGAGAAACGTCAACCGCGAAGCACAAATAGTCCGGGGTTAACTGCAAAGGATACTCGGATTTCAGTTTAAATCCCCAACCAGGCATTTCAAAGACTGTCATTTCCTGGGCAGCGGTCCCGGGCGGCAGAGCCGGCCGGTGCGGGTCCCTCCGGGGAGAAGCGGAGCCCGCCGCGCCTCTGGGCGGCGAGCCGGGCGCACCTGGCCGCGTCGAACGCGGGGACTCTTACCTGTGGCAGGCTTTCGCGGAGGGCCTGGCCGCGGTGAGGCTGCAGCCCTCGAGCGGTCCGCGGCGTGATCACCGAGCAGTCAGCGCCCTCGTGTAAACAGAGGCGAGCGTGGGGACCTGCCGGCCGGGAGCCCCAAGCCCAGGGCCCGCGGGGCGTGCGCAGGCGCGGCGCGGCGCGGGACGTTCCTCACCTGCCCGGCCGCCGGCACCCAGGCTCTTCGAGTCCCGCCCCGCTGGGCCGCCTCGGTGCGCTGGCCCCTAGCTCCTCACCGGGACGCGGGACACAGCTTCCAGAGCCGCCGACTCACTTCCAGGGTCTCGCGCTGCCCGGCCGCACGCCCGCCCACCCACCCCGAGCGTCTCCATCCAACGGCTCTTAGGATTCAAATTCGTCCACTTCCGCTCGCAATCCGGAAGTCGCGGCCGGCCCCGCCCACCCCGGCGCTGCGGGAACCGGAACGCACCTTTCGCCGCGTTCTGTCCTCAGGATTCCGGGGCGAGTGTTTTTTTCCCGTGGCTCCGGAAATGAGCGCGCGCGCGAGTCGGAATTGGGCGCAGCCTTGCCGAGGTGTGTTCACCTTGTGGAAGGGGAAACGAGGTGGGAAGGCCGGGCGGTCCCTGCCGCCCCTGGCCTAAACCTCTGCGGCCGCCGGGCCAGAGCTACCCGTCCCTCCTCCCACCCCTGCCGCCGGATGCGCACCCCTCACCCCTTCGCCGCCACTTGCAGGAGGGGTCGGACAGTGTCCCCATCCCAAATAAAACACTTGGGAGTAAGTGCCGCGACAGGGAATCAATGAACTTACTAACAGTTGCCTATCGAGCTACGTGATTCACGGGCAGCGGGGTCGCAGCCAAATGTCTGGCGGAGAGCTTTACCCACGCAGGCATCAGGAATCGCACCTGATTTTAAGCTGCGGGCGAAAAGAGCACCACCAGCTGTTAGAGCCCTGACCCTGATTTACCACCGCTACAACTCCTAGCTTCTGGCAAAAACAATTTGAGCCTGGCGAGGTTGTGCGGAGAGGGTGAGCAGAGGTGGGAGGGTCACTTTGAATTAGAGGCCGGCCTGGGCACTGCAGAGTGAGTAGATCAGCCTGGGCTAGAGTGAGACCCTACCTCGAGAAAACAAAAGCACACACACACAATTTAAAAATTTTTTTCTAGGTTCCTAGGAATTGCAAGGGGGCCAAAAACTATTAACTGATGTACTACTTTTAACAGTGGAAATAGGAAATAATTTGTGTCCACCAATAAGGAAATGGTTAAATCATGGTATTTTAGGATTTGATATATTGACATTGTAGGCGTTAAAAGCTATGAAGATCAGTGATGAAATGAAATATTGTGAAAGCAATTTTAAAAGATTCTAATATCCTTCTTTTGAAGTGTAAAAATGGCATACAGAGTTTCAGGATAGAAGTTGTAAGCATTTGATCATTCAGTCATTCATCAATGCATTCAACAAACTATTGATCCGACCACACATTTTGCCATTTGTGTTTTGATGTATTATTGAATGTTCCACATCTCTCATATGTACCCATTAAATATATTCTTCCTCCACAAATAATATAACTGACAGAAATATTAAAACACCACGAAATAATTTTAAAGAGGGATAATAGGGCCTTATGTTTTGAAAAATGTATTTGGAGAATAAAAGGGATTCATAAATAATATGCAAGAATTGTTAATGTATTTTAGGGCAAAAAGGATTAACAAAGGCTGAGAGTGGACAATTTGTCTCTGACTAGATAGTAAAATTTACCACAAAATAACTTCAAAGAACCCTGGTTCTTTATATGGAAAATGCAGTTAAGTTTCTACCTTGTACAATGTACCAAAATAAAATTTTGGGTTAACAATTTAATTATGTATTCATATAAAACATATAGAAAGAGTAAAACAAGTGAGAGGAATTAGATTAACAATGATTTAGATTAGAAGAGACTTCTTAAGTAATTCAGGAATCATAGAAGCCATAAAATAAAAGTTAAAGGCATACAACTAAAATAGTTAAAATTCTGAGTGGTGAAAGTTATAAAACAAAAGATAAATGAGATGCTTGGAGAAGCATAAGATTTGGGGCACTAGCTAAAAAACTGATGCAAAGATTTTCATTTTTTCAAAAGGCAAAAAGAAGAAATAAGTAATTGAAAAAGAAACAGAAGAGGATAGTAAAAAATACTTAGGGCCAGGTGTAGTAGTACACGCTTTAAATCTCAGCATTTGGGAGGCTAATATAGGAGGATCACAGTGAGTTCAAGGGCAGGCTGGAACTACAGAGTGAGTTCTAGGTCAGCCTGGGTTTCAGTGAGACCCTGCCTCAAAAATAAAGATACTCAGCTTTTACTACCTCACTTCTGAATGCAATTCAAACAACCAAATGTCAGTTTTACTTCATTGGACTGGCAAACAGAATTCAAAACAATTCATGTCATCCAGTGTTGGGACTTTGTAGTAGTAAAAGGTGTTTTCCTTTCCATGGAAGCATACATTGCTACAATTCTTCTGGAGAGTAGCCCTGATCAAATTTTCTCAGCTTTGGGCTTTTTGAAGCACTACTCATAGATGATTGAATGCATTAGGGTGCACCCATACTGTCAGAACATTTTCCTTTGTTCCCCAAAATGGTGCCAAGGTTAGGACTATTGAGCTCCCAATGACTTATAAGTGAAAATGATGTGGTATTCCTTCATTAGAAAAGGAACAATATTCTGCTGTACAGCCATGGACATAAACCTGGCATTCATTCTTGTATCAGCCCTTATCTAGAACCAGAACACTTCATTGGATGACATTTCATTCTGGCAGCAACTCATTCCTCCCCAGGTTTAGCCAAATTGAGTTTCTGGTAACCTTTCCTGCCTTTCAAAAGAGATTTTCTCAACCCTCGTTTCCTATCCACATATGAAGCAAATACTAAATACTTGGCCCATATTTATGGCTGCTCTTGGTAACCTTCTTTACCCTAGTTAATAAAAGTGTTTTTGTTGATTGTTGTTTTAAATCAGGGTCTTACTATATAGCCCATAGTGCCGGCCTAGAACTTTAGGTTTGGTTTTGGGGATTGAACCTAGGGCCTCCATATGGTAGGTAGTTGCTCTACATCTGAGTTATATTCCCAGTCCTGGCCTTGAACTTGTGGGTTGTCTTCCTCATCTTCTCCTGTACTGGTATTACAGGTATGCACTGAAGTGGGCTGAGAGTCATGAACAGTGAAAGAATTCACCCAGGGAGAGCAGAGTAGAAAATGACAAGTTCACTGAGTATATTGCAAGGAAGCAGCAAGCAGGGTAATAAGATGGTGGGCCATGGAGGCTTTTATTTGGGTGCTATCCACTTCCAGTTTTGTTCCTGCCATGAAACTGAGTGTAATTCTGCTTGGTTAAGTTGATTCTGGTAGGGGGCTGGGTAGCTAGTTCTGTGGCACAAGATTGTGGTTATTTTTTGTGGTTACTTTTGATTGACTCTGTTCAGTCATATCATTCCTATAGTGCCCTTCAGACTTGGGGTGGACTTGAAACCTTTGGATAGCCTGGAAGCCACTTGTTTAGGCCAAAAGGGGTAATTAAATTAGTTTATGGTGTTATTAGACATGCTTCTGGGACCAGGCTTATAGTGTGAAAATTCCTTGTAAGATTCATTCCTGTTTTGGCTTCTCAATCACAGCCTTCTCACCACATTCACTCCTGGGCACAGCAATAAACCCAATCTTAGGAAGTTAATGAAGTTATTTTCCTTAGCATCTTTGAGCTAAGCAAGACTTACACACGGGCCCTACCTATAGTTTGCTATGCTGGCAGAGTTCTGTGAGGTGCCAAGAAAAGAGAACCATACTTATGGGCAGTTTTGGTGTTAGCTTTATGTTTCCTGTCCAGGGGACTTAATGCAATAGGGTCTTCTGCTTGAAGAGATGGACAGTCTTGCTGAAGCATCAATTGTGACCAGAAAGCAGGCAATGCTAGAAGCTCTGGGTAGCCTCCCATTGGGGCCTCAGTGGTGCAAATTCAGCAACTGGTGTAGGTCTTGTTAATATATTTACACTAAGGTTTCATTGACAATTGGGAGATAAGGATGAGTAATTAAGAGCACAACAAAAGACAGTAAACAGGAATGTTAAAATGGCATTATACAATGAGTTGAGGACAGAAAAAAAAGAACCTGCTGGTGTAGAAAAGCAATCAATCAGTCTGGAGAGATGGCTTGAAAACAGAAATGGAGAGATGGTTCAAGATGCTGCCTTGCAAAACCTGATAGCCAGGGTTCAAGTCCTCAGTACCTAGTACTCACGTAAAGCCAGATGCACAAAGTGATGTGTGCATCTGGAATTCGCTTGAAGTGGCAGGAGACTCTGATGCACCCATACTCTCTCTCTCTCTTATACCTACACATATACTCTCTCTCCCTTTGTTTGCAAATAAAAATATTAAAACAGGAGAAAATCAATCATGAATTATAGATCTAGATTGCAGCACATTTGTGTTGGGAGAGAGTTAATGACATTTTAAGGAAGTTCCAAAACTGTATTTTCTTATCCTAAATGAAATCATGAGATTTTTATTTGGGGAAATAAATCAAGGGTGAATTCTCTAGTTGGAAGCTGGTGACCTCTTGAGTGTTAAAAAGAAAAATGAGAGCTGGAGAGATGGCTTAGTGGTTAAGGTGCTTGCCTACAAAGCCAAAGGACCCAGGTTTGATTCCCCAGGACTCATGTAAGCCAGATGCACAAGGTGGCGCATGCATCTGGAGTTCGTTTGAAGTGGCTGGATGCCCTAGCGTGCCCATTCTCTCTCTCTCTCTTGCTCTTTCCCTCCCTCTCTCTCTCCCCCGACTCTTTCTCTCTCTCAAATAAATAAATAAAAATAAGCCAGGCATGGTGGTGCACACCTTTAATCCCATCACTTGGAAGACAGAGGTAGGAGGATTGCCGTGAGTTCAGGCCACCCTGAGACTACAGAGTGAATTCCAGGTCAGCCTGAGCAAGAGTGAGACCCTACCTCGAAAAACCAAAAAAAAAAATAATAAATAAATAAATAAAAATAAAAATTTTTAAATTTTTAAAAGGAAAATGAGAGGGAAGATTTAGTGAGTGTATAGGAGAAGGTTTACTGCAAAGATAGGGTCATTAGTTTATGAGTCTTGGGGATCAGGTTTTATATCATGTGGAGTCTTCATGAACGAGTGCAGATCCCTGGTGGGCTCACAACTGAAGTCTGCTGGTGAATTGTGTACTGGTGTAGGATAGAGTTCAACCATAGTGAGGGTTGTTAGGAGAACTTGTTGAGGCTGGTCCAGATGGGCTCCAGGAATTGCTTAACCTGTGAGAAAACTTTGAGATATACCCAATCCTCAGGTGTTATGGAGAGATCTTCCTATTTTGGTGAGGAGGGGATCTGGTTTAGGTATCTAATTGTTTCAGTAATCATTAATGTCTTTGATTGGGTAATAGTAAGTTTGTTGGATCCAAGAAAAGATACTGGGTAAGATAGTACATTTCAGGCTTTGTCTGGAGTAATGGCCTTCCACATAGGACCTCAAATGGGCTGAGATGTGTTTCAGGTTTTTTTAAAGATTTTATTGTATTTATTTGTTTGTTTATTAGAGACAGAGAAAGAGTGAGAATGGGCGTGCCAGGGCCTCTAGCCATTGCAAAAGAACTCCAGATGCATGCGCCAACATGTGCATCTGGCTTACGTGGAACTTGGAGAATTGAACTGGGGTCCTTGGGCTTTGCAGGCATATGCCTTAACTGCTAAGCCATTTCTCCCGCCCAGTTTTTTTTTCAAGGTAGGGTCTCACTCTGGTCCAGGCTGTCCTGTAATTAACTATGTAGTCTCAGGGTGGCCTCAAACTCATGGTGATCCTCCTACCTCTGCCTCCCGAGTACTGGGATTAAAGGCGTGCGCCACCATGCCCAGCATGTTTCAGTTTTGGAAGTGACATAAGTCCTTAAAAGTGTCATTGGGAGGTGTTGGTCAGGCCAATTTAGTTTCTTGTATTGATTTGGAAAGGGTCCTCTTAAATGTCTGGTTGTTCCTCTGTTCTTCCTGATGATTGTGGGTATCACGCAGCATGTAAGTGTGATTTTATTTGAAGGGCCTCACTAATCCCTTGGGTTATTTGTGAGATGAAAGTTGGGCCATTTTCTGATTATAGAGGAAAAAGGGAAAGCAAAAGTAGGATTAATATACTCAAGAAGTAGCGTTTTGCCGGGTGTGGTGATGTACTCCTTTAATCCCAGCACTTGGGAGGCAGAGGTAGGAGAATTGCTGTGAGTTCAAGGCCACCCTGAGACTACATAGTTAATTCCAGGTCAGCCTGGGCCAGAGTGAAACCCTACATTGAAAAACAAAACAAAACAAAGAAGTGACCTATAAGGTCTTTTCAGCCTATAAAGGAAAGGGTTTTAGCCATCCAGTGAGTATTCTACAATGATGAGTTAATTGTTAAATCCCTTGCATAGGGACATATGGATGAAACCTATCTTCAGATCTTCTCCTATAAGGCTCCTTGTCTTTGGTTATTTATTTATTTGAGAGAAAGAGAGAGAGAGAGAGAGAATGAGAATGTATAGGTGTGCTCCAGGCACTGCAGGTAAGCTCTAGACAGATGCCCCACCTTGTGCATCTTGCTTACTTGGGTACTGAAGAATCAAACCTGGGTCTATAGCTTTGCAGGCAAGTGCTTTAGCTGTAAAGCCATCTCTCTAGCCCTCACCTTTGGATTTCTATTTTTTTTTTTTTTTTTGGTTTTGCGAGGTAGGGTCTCACTCTGGTCCAGGCTGACCTGGAATTAACTATGTAGTCTCAGGGTGGCCTCGAACTCTCGGCGATCCTCCTACCTCTGCCTCCCGAGTGCTGGGATTAAAGGCGTGCGCCACCACGCCCGGCATTGGATTTCTATTTTTAAAAATATTTTTATTTGTTTATTTGCAAGAAGAGAGAAGGAGGGGAGGGAAATGAGGGAGGCTGAGAGAGAATAAGTAAGAAAATGGGTATGCTAGGGCCTCTAACTTCTGCAAACAAAGCCCAGATGCATGTGCCACTTTGTGCATCTGACTTTCATAGGTACTGGGGAATTGAACCCAGGTCACTGGGCTTTGCAGGCAAGCACCTTAACCCTGAGTCATCTCTCTAGCCCAGGGATCCTCATCAATGGATGGGCTGGAGAAGTGCAGTGGGTTGGTAATTACCTTCTGGATTTATAGGGAAGAAAGGTAGACAGAATGAAGAAATTAACTGCAAAGCTTGGGAAATTCTCTTGCCTATAAATAAAGTCTCAATCAAATCCTGGAGGGCCTTCACCCTGAGGTGAGTAGCCTAGTGGAGGCTGCTTATAATCTTCCGTTGGGAAGACTCTGGCAACACAAATTGATTATTTAGTCCTCAGCAGTTCTGCGGGGTCTGAGTGAAACCTTTGGCTAAAGCTCCCCCATCTCCTTCCTTGTTGGGCATTGCTAAAACAGGCTGGGACTGTGAAGAAGCTGGCCTGAACTGTTGGACATGGCTGGGAACCTTGGGTTGTGGGGGTTGCAGCTGGCCTTATCGTCAGGAACCCACCCTGGCGATGGTGACTGGCCTTCCCTGCCCTCGGGCAAGGTTGTGGTGTGCCCCATCATTGCCCAGAGTGGGCAGAACTGGCAAGGCCCTCTCCACTTGATCCCAAAAGCATCTGACCATTCTATAGTCATACTTTGCCCTTCCCCACAGTTCCTGACCTTGTGGCTAGCTGCCAAAGAGACCCTTATGTGGCTGAAGTCATGTAGCTTTTCCCACCACTTATTATCTCCCTTACAGCTCCTCCCTCGCAACTCTGCCATCACAGTAGCTTTTCCTGCCACTATCTCCCTTATACTTCTGCCTTTCAACCAATTAGATAACAACCCATAAACTATGTATCCAATCACCATATAGTCTGTATGTGCCTTCTCAACCTTTCCCAAGTGTTTATAAACCCACTCCCCTATTGATTAAATGAGAGCATACTATCCATCAGACTGCCTCCTGGGTGTTTATTGCATGTCATCGCACTCACCTGCTCCAGGACCCTACTTCTCCCCCCCAACTCCTCCTTCACCATGGATGTTGGTGGCCAAGGACCCTCAGGGACAGCAAGGACTCACACTTCCTGAGTATACTAGGGACAAAGAAGCATATTGATGAGGTGTTAGGACTGCCTGAAGGGGCACTCTAGCTTTTGCCTTGATTTGTTTGTTGGCTTATTTATTTCTGAGTGATTTCCTGGTCATTTTCTTTTTGGTGAGCCTTGCAGTGAATGATTGACATCTGCTCTGAGAGTTTGATAGCCTTCAGCCCAGCTTTGTTTTCAGGGCCATGTTTGACAGTATTGTTTTGTGATACTAACACTCTCCTTTCTTTCTAATGGCAGCTCGATCATGAAGCACACAGGCTGATGCAGTGTAAGTACTGTGCACAGATTAGTGCCTGGCTGAAGACACAGGTGATGGTAATAAGTTCAGTCATTTGTGCTGACGTGGTGATGCATAGCAAGGGGCCAAATTAATGATCTCTGTAAGGATAACCATGGTATTCCTCAATACTTGTGTC
Source organism: Orientallactaga sibirica (assembly GCA_036365145.1). Lineage (NCBI taxonomy): Eukaryota > Metazoa > Chordata > Mammalia > Rodentia > Dipodidae > Orientallactaga > Orientallactaga sibirica. The sequence goes on from JAEOAD010000059.1 coordinate 4,378,651, forward strand.
CCATTTTCCTGTCAGTGAACCATGTGGCCTCAAGGGAGATGGGTTCCCTTGAAGACCTGACCTAGAACCATGGATTAGATCTGTAGTTTCTACTCAGGAGTCAGCACTAGGGTGGGAGCTTTGGTCTGGTAGTCAGATAGCAGAAGGTCTGAAAAAACCTGACATTGAGTTCTGGGGTTTGATATTTGTGAATGCAGCTATTGAATATCATGTGAATTACCTTATAGTATGTCTAACATCTGATAGGGCATGAAGACAGTGATTTCTTGGCCCAGTGTTAGCTTGTATATCTCTTATGGTAAGAGAATGACCAAAGCAAAAGCTCTAAGATATGAGAGCCACCCATGAGCTACATGGTCTAAGGTTTTTCAGAGGTAGGCTACTGAGTGACTAGCCCCCAGAATTTGGGTGAAGACTCCTAAAGCAATTCCCCTTCTTTCAAGAGCATATAAGGCTTTCTTTGGTTCAGTAGGACTAAGATGAAGATATTAGTTAGGTCCTGGTTAAGGGCTAGTGTGGCCTTTTCCATATTGGGAATCCAAATTAGAGGCTCACCTTCTGGCCCCCACATGCCTCATATAGAGGATTAGTTATGTGTCCAAACTGGGGAATCGAGATGTAACAGTACCCTGACATTCCCCAGGTATGTAGTTTTCTTTTTTCTTTTCTTTTTTTATTGAGGTATATCAGTTACTTTCTTTCTTATTGCTGTGAATAAATACCCAACCAGAAGCAAATTATGGAAGAAAAAGGGTTTAATTTGGTTGACAGTTTTGAGGGGAAGTTTCCTGGCAGGGAAGGCATGGCAGCAGGAGAGAGAACAAAGCTGGTCACATCTCATTAGAGTCAGGAAGCAGAGAGTGAACAGGAAGTGGGGCCTGGCTACAAAACCTCAAGGCCCATCCCCAGTCACCTACTTCCTCCAGCAAGGCTCCACCTCTTAAAGGTTCTACAACCTTCCCAAACAATGTGACCAGCTGGGGATCAAGTGTTCAAGTATCTGAGCCTTTGGGGGCATTTTACATTCAGAGCAGGAATCATGTCTAAGATTAATTTCTTGTGATGGATACACAAGTGTTGTGTAAGCCTGGTACAGGGGGCTTTTTGGGAAATAGTAGCATCATCTATACTAGTGAGTACTTGGATATGGGGATTGAAGAGTTCCAATAGAAGAATTGAACCTGGAGCTTTGACAATAATGTTAGAATTTAGTTTTTACAAAACTGTCTTTCTCCAGAGTGAGGTATTACAGCGAAGTAACACTAGGAATAAATGTGTGAAGATCTGGTTTTCTAAGAACCATACTAGATAGGATGTGAAGCAGTCCTGCTGGAGGGGGTCTTTCATCAAAGAGGATTGATGACTCAAAATGTGGATTGGGGAAGTTAGGTTGGCAGAATAAATTGGACTCATATGAAATAAGACATTAATTATCTTGATTTTTTTGGTGTTTCTTGTATTTTTTTGTTTGTTTTTTGAAGTAGGGTCTCACTCTGGTTTGATCTAGAATTCACTATGAACTCTCAGGGTGGCCTCAAACTCACAGAGATCCTTCTACCTCTGCCTCCGAGTGCTGGGATTAAAGGGATGTGCCACCATGCCAAGCTGTGTTTCTTGTATTTGAGATTTTTGCATCTTGAGTTAACTTGATGCTTGGATTTTCTAATTATCTACAGTTTTCTTAGACATGTATATCTGACTTTATATATCTTTAGGGTAGGAGCTGATGGTGCCAGATGTGGCTCTTATATTACTCCTACAGTACCAGCAGAAGTGACCATAGGTGTTGAATTTGCCTGCTATGCAAGTATTCTAGTATGCTGGGTGGAGCAAATTACTGGCAAATTATAAAGCCTAACTGAGCAATATGCACATTCAATCAAAACCATCCCAGAATATTTGTGCAAGAGTGGTAATTAAAACACATAGATAATCTAATAAAGTCAAAGTCCCTTAGGTTGCCCCACACTCTTAATCCTGTCAACTGGGAAGCTGAAATTTCTGGGCTGGAGTGAGTTCCAGGTCAGTCTGGGGCTGAATGAGACCCTGCCCCCAGTAATGACAGAAGAAAAAGACAGAGACCCTATAAATCAGGAAACATCAAAGGTGACAATAGTCAACACCAAAATACAGCTTGATAATGGTAAAGCTGACCAAGAATACACCAACCAAATCTAACACATAGCCAGCCCTGACATGGAAGGTGAGATTAGCACTTCCAATGCAGGTCTATGTACCTGGCTTTGTTAAGTTGGCTCTGCTACCTTTTGGGATGGCTTCCAATCTCACCAATGCTGAGTGTTCACCTTGATCCCTCTCTGTTCTGCTGTAGACTCCATTAGGCTGCTTGGGTCACTGGATCTGGTGTTCTAATCAGCTGTGCTGGATGCTGTATGACTGGGGGGGGGTATCTGGTGGTTTGCATCCCCTGGCAGTTGGGAGAAGGGAGGTTGTACAGAGTACCTGGAGTTGTACCCGAGCTGTTCAGCTGGTCCTGTTTGTGATCTTCAGCAGCTGTTCAGCTGCAATTGTATGAGTGATTACAACCATTGAGATTGGGCCAGTTGACCTGCATTGGGACAACAGAAAGACTGAGGTATTTTGAAGGGGCCTGAATACTGAATGAGTGTCCTGTTCTTCAAAGTGTGTTTTATCCCCCCTCCCAGATTAACAAATTGGCACCTGACTTCTAGGTAAGATGACTGCATAGGAGTCACACCAAACCAGCCTAGGGAGAGATTTAAGCAAAACCACAGCAAAATACACGTTTCTTCCCAAAAGTCAAGATGTATAGGTGTTAATCAGCTAAACCAGAGAAGCAGGAGAGATCAGAAAGGAAGAAACCAGCCAGAATCCTGTGGGGGTGCTTGCAGCCCATGCAGATCTGCACGCCTGCCTGGCCTGGAGCTCAGCTTCAGGAGCAAAGACCAAATAAGGGGATTTTCCAACCTCATCAAATCTGAAGGGGAGACAGCTAAGGAGTTGCGGAAAGGGATACAGGTGGGACAAGCTGAGTAGTTCCAGTACTTCCTGCACTCTCCCATTCCCCAACTACCAGAACAGCGAGCCTTGGGAGAACTCATCCAGCCCCCAGTGGCAAGGCATCCAGCACAGCTAATCAGAACACCAGCTCCACCACACAGCATGGTGGGATAGAGGTGGCATTCAGCATTGGTGAGATTGGAAGCCACCCCCAAAAGTAACAAGGCTGACTGATAAAAAAAGCAGGTACATAAGCCTGCACTGGAAGTACTAATCTCTCATTCCATGTCAGGGCTGGTTATGTGTTACATATTCATGGTTGGCTTTACCATTTTCAATTAAGCTGTATTTGTGGGTTGGCTATTGTTGCCTTTGATGCTTTCAGATCCATAGAGCTTTTATCTTTTTCTTCTGTCATTACTGGGGGGAGAATCTGATTCAGACCCAGGCTAACCTGGAACCCATTTCAGAACAGAAATCTCAACCTCCCAGAAAATAGGATTAAGGGTATACAGCAACACTCAACCTTAGGGATTTTGGTTTTATAAGGTTATCTGTTTGTTTCAATCCCCACACATGCATGCTCTGTGCTGGTTTTTATTGAATGTGTATATTGCTCAGCTGAATTTTAAAATTTTGCCAGTAAATTGCTCCACCCAGCCCACTAGAATACTTGAATAGCAGGCAAACTCACCACCTAGGATTACTTCTGTGGTCAGATTAGAGTACAAGAGCTATACTTGGCACCTTAAACTCCTACTCTGAAGGTACATAAAGTTGGATTTCCAAGTCTAACGGCATCAGAGATAATTAGAAAACCCAAGCATCAAATCAACTCAGGATGCAAAAATCACTACATTATAATAAAAGAAACACAGGTTGGCCCTTGTCATGGGCATGCTGTAGTCAGGAAGTTGAGTGGGCACTGGGAGCCCAAGCTGCTGAGGAAAGCACCTTGCAAAAGTGAGTTTCTCTTTTCATTCCTCCTTTCTTCTCCACCCCTTCCCACAGCTGCTGGCAACCCCAGTCCACCCAGCTTAATTCCCCTTTCACCCCACAAAACAATGAAAAGAAAGACATCGGGGCCTGGAGAAATGGCTCAGCCACTAATGGCATATGCTTGCAAACACGGATAGTGCAGGTTTGTTTCCCCAGTCCTCACAAAGAGTCAGCACCAAGAGGCCCTGGCATACCCATTGCCCCCTTTTCCTCCTGCTTCACTTGCAAATTAGTGAATAAAATTTTTTTTAATTACCTAGACAAAAGCTGCCTACAGGATTTTTTTTGTTTGTTTTTTGGAGAGAGACTCAGTGACAGAGAGAGAGAGGGAGAGGAAGACAGATAGAGGTGGGCGCGCCAGCAGTCTCTCAGCTGCTATGAACGAAATCCAGATGCGTACACCCCCTTGTGGTCAAGTGCAGCACTGGACCCTTCTGTCACTTTGCATTTGGCTAAACGTGGGGCCTGGAGATTGGAACCAGCATTCTTAGGCTTAGGAGGCAGGCACCTTAACCGCTAAGCCATCTCTCCAGCCCTGCCTATGGGTTTTTATTCTTCAACACCTCTGTGCAGTCATGTTCAAGTGTCAAGATTTTTGCCACTCCAGTGGACCCTTAATAGCATTTGATTATTTTCATTTCCTTCTGCAGGTCAATCCTTTTTTTCTTTTTCAATTAACTAAAGCCCTTTCAGGAACATGATAATATAGCCTATCTCTCATTTCCTTTTCACACCTCTCCTCCCTCTATTCCCTACCCCTCAGGTTTTTTTTTTTTTTTTGAGGGCTGTAAGTCAGCCCTCAAACTCAATATATATGGAAGATTGTCATTAAACTGATCCTTACAGCCTCCACCTTTCAAGAACTTAGATTATCACTCTTGGTTTTTATAGTTTTATGTTGCAAAGGCTTCTACTAAAAGCTAAAGTGTTTGTGAAAGGCCACATGTTTTACTTTTTATCTTTAAAAAAAAAGAGGGGGCTGGAGAGATGGCTTAGTGGTTAAGGCGCCTGCCTGCTAAGCCTAAGAACGCTGGTTCCAATCTCCAGGTCCCACATTTAGCCAGATGCAAAGTGACGCAAGGGCGCAATGCCGCACTTGCCCACAAGGGGGCGCACACATCTGGATTTCGTTCACAGCAGCTGAGAGACTGCTGGTGTGCCCATCTCTATCTGTCTTCCTCTCCCTCTCTGTCTCTCTCTGTGTCTCTCTCCAAAAATAAATAAATAAATAAATAAAAATTAAAAAAAAAGAGGACTAGAGAGATGGCTCAGCAAGCATGTGGGCCTGAGGGCATGGCCACTAGAGGCCCTTTAACCCCAGCCCAACAAAGCAGAGCAGAGACTAGGGAGTCACCAGCAAGCTTTGGTATCAGTAAGAGACTCTGGCTCAAACGAGAACCCGCAGAAGTGCAATGTAGGGAGCAGACACCCGACTTTTTCCTCTGGCCATCTTAGAGGCAAGCTCTCCCATCACAGGGTGCAGTAGGGGCACATATATCACCCCCTTCACACCATCCCCACATTACATAAAGCAAAACCAAAAAGTATTTGAAAGGTGAAAAGAGACAGCTGTAGTGCCACAAAACATTTTCCTTATTAAAATAGCTGCTGCTGAGTGGTTAAGGTGGTGGACCTAAAACTTTTTCATATTGTCGGTGAAGTCAAAATTTCCAAAGTAGTGCACATGTTGTGTGATGTCAATCCCATGCCTCATTTTTGGAACACAGCAATAGCTAATCAGATATGTTAGCATGCTAGAAGGTCATCTAGGATGGACTTCTCTGTCAAAATCAAGAGCTTGTGAAACCAGGAACTGAAATTTCAGTACTTTAATACTGGGCATGTGTCTGAAGTTCATTCGCAGCAGCTGAAGGCCCTGGTGTGCCCATTCTCTCTTCCTCCCCCCCCCCTGCCTCTTTCTGTCTCTCTCTCAAAAATAACCAATTTTTTAAAAAATGAGATCTAGCCGAGGGTGCACACCTTTAATCCCAGCACTTGGGAGGCTGAGACAGGAGGATCATTATGAGTTTGAGGTCATCCTGAAGCTACATAGTGAATCCATATTATCCTGGGCTAGAGAGAGACCCCACCTAGAAAAATTTTTTTAAAATGGAGAGAGATCTAAATCATATCCTTGGATTGGGGTGGAAAAGATCATAGGTTATTATCTAGCAGAGGCTTCTTTTGTAAAGAACAATTCAAATGGACAGTAATTGAAGAAGATAACCAACATTGACCTTGTGTGTGTGTGTGCAATGAGCACACACACAACATCAGTTAATCCAAATGGACTTACTCACCTGCACAGGAAAACAGTTCTAGAAACTTAAAAAATAAACTTTTTAAAAATTTTCAAGGTGAGGTCTTGCTCTAGCCCAGGATAATCTGGAATTAATTCACTATGTAGTCTCAGGGTGGCCTTGAACTCATGGCAATCCTCTTACCTCTGCCTCCCAAGTGGGGATTAAAAGCATGCACCACTGTGCCCAGCTTGTTCTAGAAACTTTTAAGAAATAAAGGCTATCCAATCACGTTGATTGGCATAATGGCCATTGCCCACTCTACTTCTTGAGAGAGTTTTCCTCCACAATGACTCCTTTGGCCATTGGCCATTCCCATTCTCACCCTTGAAAGTGCCCCACTTTACCTTGTAATAAACTACACTTGTCTTCTATATTAAAAAGAAAAGAAAAGAAACACAAAGAATCAAGACAATACAACCCTGCCAAAAATTATAAATCTATCAGAAATGACCCCCAATGAGACTGTTTTAGATGAAATTCCTGACAAATATTTTTTTTAAAAAAGATTTTATCTATACTCAAAAAATAAAAGAAGAAAATAAAGGAATTAAAGAATAAAACAAGCTCCTGAAGGAATTCTAAGAGAACACAGGAAATCAGCTTAATGAAATAAGGAGGTCATTACGAGACATGAGTAAGGAAATAGAAGTACTGAAGAAAAACCAGGCAGAAATTCTAGCACTGAAAAACATAGTTAGTCAAATTAAAAAACTCTGTGGAAAGTCTCACCAGTAGGTGGATGAAGGAGGAAACAGAATATCTCAACTAGAAGACCAGGTGGCAGATCTAATACAGCCCAACAAAGAGAAAGAGGGCCTAATAAAAAAGTATGAGTGGGAATTTCAAGATATTCAGGACACTATGAAAAGATCAAACATAAGAATTCAGGGTATAGTACAAGTAGAAGAATTTCTAACCAAAGGCATAGTAGGAGTTTTTAACAAAATCATAGAAGTAAGTTTTTGTCAAATTGGAAAAGAAATGCCAGTGCAGATGGAGGAAGCATTTACAACAGCAAACAGACAAAACCCAGAAAGAACCTCACCTCACCATGTTATAATTAAACTAATAAACATGCATACCAAAGAAAAGATATTGAAAGCAGTTAGAAAAAGCAAGTCACCTATAAAGACAAACCCATCAGGACCATAGCAGATTACTCAATGCAAACTTAAAAAGCCAGAAGGGCTTGGAAAGATGTATTCCAAGTTCTGAAAGATAACAACTGTCAACCAAGATTACTTTATCCCACAAAGCTATTCTGTCCAAATTGAAGGAGAAATAAGAGTATTTCACAACAAAAACAGGCTAAAGAAATTTATGACAACAAGCCAGCACTACCGAGAATATTTGAATGAATCCTTCACACTGAAGAGAAAGCAAAGCAGACACATGAGGTAACAGGAAAAAATAAACGATACTCAAATAACAGTTAAAGTAAGAGAGTAAAGGGAAATCAGGAAACACTACAAAACAAGAAGAATGGTGAGAATAAACACATACTATCAATAATAACTCTTAATATCAATGGCCTCAGTGCCCCAACAAAAAGAAACAGGCTTGCAGACTGGATTAAAAGGCAGGATCCTGCTGTTTGTTGCCTCCAGGAAACTCATCTCTCAATAAAAGAGATGTCTTAGGGTGAAAGATGGAAAACAGCATTTCAAACATATGGGCCTAGGAAACAAGCAGGGGTTGCTATCCTAATATCTGACAGAATAGACGTCAAACCAACATAAGTGAGGAAAGAGAATGAAGGTCACTTTATACTTACTAAAGGAACAATCCAACAGGAAGACATTACAATCCTAAACATATATGCATCTAACATGGGGGCTCCCAATTTCATCAAACAAACCCCATTAGACTTAAGGTTTCAGATAACATGAAACACAATTGTAGTGGGTGACTTCAATACCCCACTTTCATCAATGGACAGGTCATCCCAGCAAAAAATAAATAGACAACTGGATTAAATGATGTCATGGAACAAATGGACCTAACAGATATCTACAGAACATTCCATCCAAATGCTACAGAATATACATTGTTCTCAACAGCACATGGAACATTCTCCAAAATAGACCATATATTAGGACACAGCAAATCTTAACAAATACAGGAAACTTGAAATAATCTCTTGTACTCTATCTGACCACAATGGGATTAAACTACAAATCAGCAACAAAAAAAACTACAGAGCATACAGAAATTCATGGAGACTAAACAGTACACTATTGAATGATGAATGTGTCATTGGAGAAGTCAAAAAGGAAATCAATAAATTCATAGAATCAAATGATGATGAGAATATAACATACCAAAACCTTTGGGACACAGTGAAGGCAGTCTTAAGAGGGAAATTAATAGCTCCAAGTACCTATATTAAGAAATTAGAGAGTTCACCAGTAAACAATTTATTGCTTCACCTTATGGCCTTGGAAAAAGAAGAATAAAGCAAACCAAAAATCAGTAGATGGGAAGAAATAATAAAGATAGGGCAGAAATTAATGAAATAGAAACAAACAAAAAAAAATCCAAAGAATCAATGAAACAAAGAGTTGGTTCTTTGAAAGAATAAACAAAATTGACAAACCCTTAGCAAATCCAACCAGAAGAAAGAGAGAAGAGACAAAAATTAATAAAATTAGAGATGAAAAAGGCACAATTACAAGAGATACCAAAGAAATTCTGAAAAGGACATACTTTAAGAATATATGTGCCTCTAAGTTTGAAGATCTGAAAGCAATGGAAGATTTTCTTGATTCACATGACCTACCAAAATTAAATCAAGATGATATAAACCATTTAAATAGACCTATAAGTACGGAGATCCAAGCAGTTATAAAAAGTCTCCCAATTAAAAAAGTCCAGGCCTAGATGGATTCATTGGTGAATTTTACTAGATCTTTATGGAAAAACTAACACCACTGCTTCTCAAACTTTTCCATAAAATAGAAAAGGAAGGAATTCTCCTGAACACCTTCTATGAAGTCAGCATCACCCTGATACCAAAACCAGACAAAGACGGAACAAAAAAGAAAATTACAGACCAATATCCCTCATGAACATAGATGCAAAACTTCTGAACAAACAGAATACAAGAATATATCAGAAATTTTATTCACCCCAACCAAGTAGGCTTTATCCCAGTGATGCAGGGGTGGTTCAATATACACAAATTGATAAATGTAATACACTATATAAATGGAATGAAGGAAGAAAATCACATGATCATCTCAATAGATGAAGAAAAGGCATTCAACAAAATCCAACATCCCTTCATAGTAAAAGTCCTACAGAAACTAAGAATAGAAGGAACATATCTCAACATAATCAAAGCTATTTATGACAAAGTTACAGCCAACATAATACTAAATGGGGAAAAACTTGAAGCTTTTCCACTAAATTCAGGAACAAGACAAGGGTGTCCACTGTCCCTGCTTTTATTTAATATAGTACTGAAACTATTAGCTATAGCATTAAGGCAATAGACACTCATAAAAGAGATACAAATTAGAAAGGAAGAGATTAAATTATTATTATTTGCAGATGATATTATTCTATACATAAAGGACACTGAAGACTCTACCAGCAAACTGTTAGAGCTGATAAACAGTTTTAGCAATGTAGCAGGATACAAAATAAACACACAGAAATCAGTAGCTTTCCGATATACTAACAACAAACATGCAGAGGATGAAATCAGGGAATCTCTCCCATTCACAATTGCTTCAAAGAAAATAAAGTACCTTGGAATAAACCTAACCAAGGAAGTGAAAGATTGCTGCAATGAAAACTTTAAAACACTGATGTGAGAAATTGCAGAAGACACAAGGAAACGGAAAGACATTCCATGTTTTTGGATTGAAAGAATCAGTATTGTGGTAATGTCAATCTTACCAAACCAATCTACACATTTAATGCAATCCCCATTAAAACTCCAATGGCATTACTATTTGTGGAAATAGAAAAAACAACCCTAAAATTGATTTGGAAGCACAAAAAATGTCAAATAGCCAAAACAATTTTGAGCAACAAAAATAAGGGTGATGGTATCACCATACCCAATTTTAACCTATATTACAAATCCATAGTAACAAAAACAGCATGGTACTGGCACAAAGACAGACATGTAGATCAATGGAACAGAATAGAATACTCAGATGTTAATCCAGGCAGCTACAGCCATCTGATTTTTGACAAAAATGCCAAAAATATTCATTGGAGAAAAGACGGCCTCTTCAACAAGTGGTGCTGGGAAAACTGTGTATCTATATGTAGAATGTCTTTCTCCATGCAGAAGAATCAAGTCTAAATGGATCAGGAACCTTAATATCAGACCTGAAACTGCTAGAGGAAAAAATAAGGGAATCCTTCTACATATTGGCATAAGCACTAACTTTTTAAATATAACTCCAGTTGCTCAGGAAATAAAACCACCAATCAACCACTGGGATCTCATGAAATTACAAAGCTTTTATACATCAAAGGACACTGTGAATACAGCAAAGAGACAAACTAAAGAATGGGAGAAAATCTTTGCCAGCTATACATCTGACAGAGGATTAATATCTAGACTATACAAAGAGCTAAAAAACAAAGCACTAATAAATCAAACAACCCAATTTAAAAAATGGGCTATGGAACTAAATACAGAGTTCTCAAAAGAAGACATACAGATGGCATATAAACATCTAAAAAGTGTTCTACATCCTTAACCATAAGGGAAATGCAAATTAAAACTATTTTGAGATTCCATCTATATCTCACTCCTGTCAGAATGGCTATCATCAAGAAAACAAATGACAATAAATGTTGGCATAGATGTGGAAAAGGAGGAACACTTCTACACTGTTGGTGGGAATGTAGTATGGTTCAGCCATTGTGGAATCAGTTGGAGGATCTTTAGATAGCTAAAAATAGATTTACCATATGATACCTTAACACCCCTAGTCATATATCCTAATGACTTCTCACTACCTTAGAGATACTTGCACAACCATGTTTATTGCTGCTCTACTCACAATAGATAGGAAATGGAACCAGCCTAGATGTCCCTCAACAGATGGATGGATAATAAAAATGTCACCCATCAAGCTGTACTTACAGCACTGCAAGTCATCTCTTAGGCCAAGGTTTCAAATCCTTCCACATTCTTCCTGCAAATTTGGCCCAAAAGGCCAAAATCTGCAGTTAGATTTCTAGCAGCAATTATAGCACTTCTTGGTACTAATTTTACTTTTGCAGTCAGCTTTGAGTTGCTGTCAGAAAATACTCAACCAGGGTGGAGAGATGGCTTAGCAGTTAAGGCACTTGCCTGCAAAGCTCAAGCCCAGGTTCAATTTTCCCAGACCTATGTAATCCAGATGCCCGAGATAGTGCATGTATCTGGAGTTCATTTGTAGTGGCTAGATGCCCTGGCATGCCCATTCTCTCTCTCTCTCTTTGCTTCTTTCTATCTCTCAAATCAATCAATCAATCAATCAATCAATCAATCAATCAGTCAGTCAGTCAGTCAAAATAAACATATTAAAAAAGAAAACACCCAATTAAGAGCAGCTTGTGGGAGGATAGGGTTTATTTTAGCTTTCAGACTGGAGGGGAAGCTCCATGATGGCAGGAGAAAATGATGGCACGAGCGTCTGGCTATGTGGGACCTGGAAATTTGAACATGAGTTCTTAGGCTTTGCAGGCAAGCACCTTAACCACTAGACAATCTCTCCAGATCACTTCTAATTTTTTGCTTTTGTATATACCTCAGGTTTTTATTTTTATTGCCTCTTGTTATTTTTTGAATGTGAAATGTTCCCCCATACGGTCATATTTTTGAACACTTAGTTTCCAGCTGGTGGTGCTATTTTGGAAGGTGGCGAGTCTTTAAGAGGTTGAGTCTCTCTAGAGGAAGTGGACCACTAGGAGCAGATCTTGAGGTTCAATAGCCAAGCTCTGCTTCCTATCTTTTCTTCTCTGCTTACTGACTCTGGAAAAAACATGACCAGCAACTTCATGCTCCTGTTATTATGCCTACCCTGCCATGATGGACTGTGTCCCATCAAAGTGTAAGCTAAAATAAACCCTTCCTCTTTTAAATCACTTCTTGTAAGGTATTTGGTCATAGCAACAAGAAGGGTAATATATACCTCCTTTAGTGGTCTTTTCTGTCTGTTCCCTTTTAATCTTATGTTTTGTGTCTATTCTCCTTATCTAATCCTTAGATCATCTATAAGTTTCAGAGATATTAGAATGCTTGGGAACATACATAAAATATCACTAATTATGAAATTATTGAGTTTTCAACCCATGGGTTCAAAACAAGTTAGTTATTTATTACCTCTCACATGTCTAAGTTTTAATGAGTATATTGCACAAAATAAGTATATGACCCTGTGACCAAAATACATATGTCACATATCTATTATATGATCAGTATTATAGGTAAATTTTTGAATGAGATTTTTAGTCATGCATTCATTAAAATGTTTCTTTCATTAGTTTTTTTAGACTAATCTTAACTTGAATCAATATACATTTTAGGAAAAGTAGATGTCTGTTACTGAATTTTTTCTCATTGTCTCATTCACTTGAATTTTTTTTTTCAATTAAGAACTTACTTTGCATGGATACATCATATGTTGGGACTATATTTTCCCTTCTCCCTGCCCCCATTCCACTGAGGGCCCCACTCAATGGGGTTGAAGGTATTCTCCATGGGGTTGTAGTTTATGCATTGTGGGAGCAGTAGTCAGTTATTTTTGGGGGAAGGGAATGCCTCTGGGCATAATGTCTCAACCTGTGGATCTTAAAATCTTTCCACCTCCTCTTCTGCAAAATTCCCTGAGCCATAGTGGGTATGTTTTAAGTCTACTTCAGTGATGAGCTCTTAGAAGCCTCTGGATTTCTGCTTTGGTATGTGTTGAGTATCCTCAGTGTCTATCTCCTTTACTCTGGCACAGATTGTCAGGATCGCCATGGAAGCAGCACTCTTGTTCATCTCACCAAGTCCTCTGTGATTTCACCTGGGGCTTGGCTGAAGTGTGAGGAGTGATTTATCTCTTTGGGTCTCGCTACCTTCTGAAAAAGAAAAGCAGATTTCCCAATGAAGAATGAAGTCAGAATAGGTTAAATGGAATACACATTGTTAATTTAGGGAGATTTTGATGGGTGTAGCCCCTTGTTTAGCCAATGACTAGTGGGAGCTTGTTGTTAGACACATTAATCTTAGTCTCCATAGAATTCTGACCTGGTTCCCAGTTCCAGCTATGGTTTCCTTTCCACTGAGTGGATGTTTTAGCCCATTAGAAAGCCATTGGTTACCAACCAAGGTTGTGTGCCATTATTGCACTGGTGTGTGCATCTTGTTAGGCTGGTTACCTTTGAGTTCACTTGAATGTTTTGGTCTAAAATTGTAATGTAACTGTGGTTGAGTGTCTTAAGTAAAATACACCAGCTCCAGGAAGCAGGAAGCAGCATTGAAAACAGATTTATACTTCAGGGTTGTTTGAATAATCAGTAGGTAAATTAACAGCAGTGATTTACAATGATATTATTCTTGCTTAGTAATTGTATGGTTTTGGCAAGAAAGGCGCAAAGTTTGTTGGGAGCCAGTATGAGACCTGGTGTTCTGAGGTAGGTTGCAGGTATGACTGTTTAAATTAACATTACTGCTTTTCAGATTGGTGTTTCAAAAAAAATGATTGTCTGGACTGATTTTTTAAATTGCTATCTTTTGTCCTGGGCAGCTTATATAGAGACTGGAGGGTCTTTTTAATTAAAATCAACTCCACCCAGAATCAACCAAGTAGAGAACAATATATTGAAAAGAATCTTAAACATTCCTGGATATAAATACTGGTAATCAAAATAATTTTCCATGTATTTTGATTTTTTTCACTCCCTCCCAAGTGTTTGTTAAAATGATTAAATTATCATAAGCCCTACTCACCTGTGTGTGTTGATGGGGTGGAAGAAAACATTAAATTCATCTTTTTAAAAAAATTATTATTTTTTATTGACAACTTCTATACTTACATACAAAAAAAACCACCTGATATTTCCCTCCCCTCCCTTCCCCATTCCACTTTAGAACTCCAATCTCCATCATATCCCCTCCCTCTCTCCATTAGTCTCTCTTTTAATTTGATGTCATCATCTTTTTCTTCTATTTTGAGGGACTTGGCGGAGGTATTGCTAGGCACTGCAAGGTCATGGATATTGAGGCCAATTTCTGTCTGGGCAGTTGCATTGTAAGACATCATACCCTTCCTTTGGCCCTTCCATTCTATCCGCCCCTTCTTCCGCAATGGTCCCTGAGCCTTGGAGGGTGTGACAGAGGTGTTTCAGTGCTGGGCACTCCTCCATGCCTTTTCCTCAGCACTATGTTGCCTTTTGGGTCATCCCAATGGTCATCGCCATCTGAAAAGAGAAGCTTCTCTAACCAGAAGTGAGAGTAGCATTAATATGTGAACACGAACATTAAGTGTAGTATTTTCAGGGCAGCTTGGTGGGAATAATATATACATTTAGTCAGACAAGAACAGGCTTTATACCCCTTAGGCTCATGACCTCACCTACCATAGACTTTTGTTTAGGTTTTTCAGTACCAGGTATGTATTCCCTCCCATAGAGAGGGCCTTCAGTCCAATTATGGAGCAGTTGGTTGCCCCAAGAGTAGACATGCCACTATTGCACCCGTTCAGTCACTGGGCCTGTCTGGCCAAACTTGAATATTCAGCGTCCACTGTTTTCACTGCTGATGACTTCTGTCTCCCATATGCTGCATGCAGTGCAGCTTTTTCCAGCTTTCTGTTGGCTGGTCTACAGGGAGGTTTTCTGCTCAGCACCAGCTTGCTTTCTCAGTGACCTTGCCTCTCAGGCAAGAGATGTCTTCAGCAATAGGGTCTAACTATCTGTTTTTCAAGGGAAATCAAGGGCTTTGGCAAAAGCCCTTAATATTTTGGAGGCTACCAGGACCTCCTTGGCCAATAACTCACTGGAAGGTATCCCATCCCAGGCACTGAAAATTTTCTAGTAACAGTCTACAGCTTCTAGATGTGCCATTATTCAAAAAAGTAATTTTACATAAGTCTTATTCACAATATCTTGAATTTAGATTGACTCTCCCCCTGCCCTTCTTTTATGCATTCTCTTCCCATGGCCTCCTTTAGGCCATTCCCCTCCCTGTAATCAGTTCTTCTACTTACATATGTGCAATACCATACACTTAAGTCCTTCCCTTTCCTCCCTCCCTTATAGCCTTTTACCAGCTTACTGGTTTCTGGTACCTATTTTTGGTTCCAGTTCACACACAAGTCTATACATTTGTAGCTAGGATCCACATATGAGAGAGAACATGTGACATTTGGCTTTCTGAGCCTGGGTTACCTCACTTAGTATAATCCTTTCCAGATCCATCCATTTCTCTGCAAATTTCATAATTTCGTTTTTCTTTACTGCTAGTAGAACTCCATTGTGTAAATGTACCACATCTTTATTATCCATTCATCTGCGGAGGGACATCTAGGCTGGTTCCATTTCCTAGCTATTGTGAATAGAGCAGCAGTAAACATTGTTGTGCAAGTATCTCTAAGGTAGTGAGAAGAGTCCTCTGGATATATGCCTAGGAGTGCTATAGCTGGATCATATGGTAAATCTATTTCTAGCTGTCTCAAGAACCTCCACACCGATTTCCACAATGGCTGGACCAGATTACATTCCCACCAACAGTGTAGAAGTGTTCCTATTTTTCCGCATCCATGCCAACACTTATTGTCATTTGTTTTCTTGATGGTAGCCATTCTGACAGGAGTGAAATGGAATCTTCAAAGTGGTTTTAATTTGCATTTCCCTGATAGCTAAGGATGTGGAACACTTTTTTAGATGTTTATTTGCCATCTGTATTTCATCTTCTGTGAATTCTCTATTTAGTTCCATAGCCCATTTTTTAACTGGGTTGTTTGAATTCTTATTATTCTGTTTTTTGAGTTCTTTGTTTATTCTGGATATTAATCCTCTGTCAGCTGTATAGCTGGCAAAGATTTTCTCCCATTCTGTAGGTTGTCTTTTTGCTCTATTCACAGTGTCCTTTGTTGTACAAAAGCTTTGTAATTTCATAAGGTCCCAGTGGTTGATTAGTGGTTTTATTCCCTGAGCAATTGGAGTTATATTCAGAAAGTCCTTGCCTATGCCAATATGTTGAAGGGTTTCCCCTACCTTTTTCTCTAGCAGTTTCAGAGGTTCAGGTCTGATATTAAGGTCCCTGATCCATTTGGACTTGACTCTTGTGCATGGAGAGAGACAAAGATCTATGTTTATCCTTTTACATAAAGATGTCCAGTAAGAAAACATTAAATTCTTATAAGGACTTATCCAATAGACTTTTCACTTATGAAGTAGAAATTTCTATTGTTTAAACCTTAGGTTCAATTTTTAGGACACTCTTTTTAAAAAAAAAAAAAAAGATTTTATTTTTATTTATTTATTTATTAGAGACAGAGAGAGAGGGGGGGAGGGAGAGAGAGGGAGAGAATGGGCATGCCAGGACCTCTAGCCATTGCAAACAAACTCCAGACGCATGCACCACCATGTGTATCTGGCTTACGTGGGACTTGGAGAATCAAACCGGGGTCCTTAGGCTTCACAGGCATGCGCCTTAACTGCCATTGCTCCAGTTTAGGGCATGCTTTAGAAAAATAAAAATGTAGCATAGTATGACAATCCTGCACTTGAAAGCTAAGCAGGCAGAGGTATAAGTACTAGTTCTATTACTTTGAACTTAAGTTTGGAGTATCCAGTACTCTGAGTTTCACTATACTTGTTCATAAAATGCAAATAATCACTAACTAACATTTCATATGAGAATTGAATAAGAGAATATTTATAATGGTAATTATGATTAACAACTGGGCAAACATACAAGACAGACCATTCACATAAGGGGATATATGAGTTCACACCTTCAATTACATGTGAGGTTTCCTGAGGATGAGTCAGATATCTGGGTGTCATTATCTCAGTGTCTTCATAAAGATCAGTGTTCCTGTTGTTATTTTTGTATTGGTTTAGTGAGATCACTGTTTAATCATTGGTAGCATAGTGGCTATGCAATTATCACTGAACAGAGACTACACATGATCAAGAGCAGAGATTGAAGTTTATTTCTCATTAGTAATCAAGAGTGCCAAGATGAAACCAACAGGATACCATTCCCAATATGTAGACAACACACACTTGTCTGTTTTCTTCCTCGATTATTTTGGTAATATTAAAGATTCCAGAGATGTCTGCAGGCATGTAAGCATGGTACTCTTTTCTTAAAACAGCATATGCTACCATTTGAAAGGCCAATATTACAGTTACTGGCTGTATTCAGAAACACTGCCTGTCCCACTTCATGAACTTCCCAGGCAAGAAGTTCAGTACTCCAGATGGCATTGTCTAACACTTCTGCTTTTCTCTGAAACATAACATGTAAATCAGTCCAAATTCCTGATTTTCTTTTTCTTTCTTTCTTTCTTTCTTTCTTTCTTTCTTTCTTTCTTTCTTTCTTTCTTTCTTTCTTTCTTTCTTTCTTTCTTTCTGTAAAGCATGTATTGGAGAGAATGTGGAAGGACAGAAACAGTCCAGAATTCCTCTTGTAGAGATAAGAGTTTGGATCTCACACTGAACTTCAGTTTTTCTGCTCACTTACTTAAGCTATTTAACGAGTTCATTTTCCAAGAAGGGAAACTTATATTTTCCAAAATGAACCTCAGGTAATATCTGGCATCATTTTACCAAAGAAATCTCTGCCCAGTTTGAAGACAGTAGCCTTCTGTAGCACAAATCCAATATCTGTCATTGAGGACCATATGATAATGGGTTTTATGTTAAAACAATCCTCAAGAGGTATCATATAGTGTGATAACATTTTAGTTGCATTCATAATTTGGCACTGAGTTGTGCCATTTGTAGCATCAACATGCTTACAGAGATCTACAACATAGAAAAGTAGTGTTTCTTCCTTGTAGCATCTATGGTAGTGAGGCAGCCTTCAAAGATACATTATGTGCTTCCTAGCACACTATCAAATTCAATTTCTATAAATACTTGATTACAAAAGCTAGTCCCTCTGAAAGAGCCCTAAGTATTATTAATTCAGCAAATATAGGAAATGCTATTATAATCAGGGATAATATAATAGGCAATTTTAGATTTAATGTTGTTTACCATATAGTGACAAGCATAATCGTTCACCTAATGACTGTGTTCAGTTACCTAAGAAATCAACTAATCCATCATAAGAAACTAGTACCAAAAAAAGCATGGTGTCTCTCAGAATCAAATGTGTACAAATCCCAGAATCAGGTTGCATGCTTTAGCAAATTGATGAGTAGTTTGCAACTAGGTATTGGACTCAAACCAACAAATTATTCAATATGAAGAACAAAGGCTATGAACAAAAATTGAAAGTATGTAAATAGGAGAGGAAGAAGTAAAAATTTACATGCAAATGATATGCTTATTTAGGCAGAAATTTGATAGTTTGAAGGCTTAGAAGACAGTGAGATGATGTTTTCAAAGAACTAAAAGAACAAAACCAATTCTCCACAGATGCTGAAATATAACTGTTAATATAAAGTCCACTTTTTTGTTTTTATATGATTTAAGAGTCTGGTGCATTAAAATTATTGTCATTTTAAAACTAGCATTATTCTAACCTTTGTTTACTTTGTTCTCTATAAAATCTAGTACACTAATGTATAAATAATAATTTATGGTTTTGGACATTCACAGTATAAAGACAGTTTTGTGATATCAACAACTGAAAGAGGAGTTAAAGAGCATGGTGTTGCTATACTATTAGGAAGTTAAGTTGTTTTAAATTAAAATTAAAGCATCATAATTTAAGAGTCCTAAAGGTAATCTTTATGAAAGCCATACTAATGTCCAAAGAATGCGTACAAAAAATGAACTAAACATAAAAGAAGATTATAATGTAGGAAATGAGGAACAGAAGTAAAGCTATAAAGGTATATGCAAAACAAATAGCCAAATGACAGCAGTAAGAACTATCATGTTAGTAATTACTCTAAATATAAGTAGATTAAACTCTCAAGTCAAAACACAGATTTTAAAGGATATAATAGGTTTAAAAATGAAAAACAAGCCATGACTTAACTATGTACTGAATACAAAGTTTTATACATGTACATAATGTATTTTGATCATCATCACCCCTCCTGTTGTCTTCTTTTCTCCCCATTCTCTCACCCTCTTTCTATTAAAACCCTTCTTCTTTCTAAAGCATTACTCCACATCCTATGATTCTTACATTCTCTGCTCCGTCTTTTTTTTTTTTGAGAGACAGAGAGAAAGAGATAGGGAGAGACACAGAGAGAAGGGGTGCACCAGCGGCTTCTCAGCTGCTGTGAACGAACTCCAGATGGGTGCACCCCCTTGTGGGAAAGTGCACCATTGTGCCCTTGCATTACTTTTTGTGTCTGGCTAAACATGGGACCTGGAGATTGGAACCAGTGTTCTTAGGCTTGGCAGGTAGATGCCTTAACTGCCAAGCCATTTCTCCAGCCCTGCCCCATCTTTTGTGAGGCTACCTGAGCCTTGTAGACATCTGGTTAGCTCTAAGCACTGGACAGTCACTTATTCTCAGTACTTTGATGAGTTTTGAGTCTTCTCAGTGTTAGCAACACCAATTGCAAAAAGAAGCTCATCAAAGGTAAGAGCAGTATTAATCTGTGGGCACACACAAACATCAGTATTTAGAGAGCAATTTAAAAAAATCTCATTTATTTTACTTTATTTGCAAACAGAGAGACAGAAAGAGACAGAGAGAATGGGCACACCAGGGCCTCTAGCCACTGCAAATGAACTTCATACACCTGCACCATTTTGTGTGTCTGTGTTTATGTGGGTACTGGGGAATTGATCCCAGGTTGTTAGGCTTTGCAGGCAAGCACCTTAACTACTATGCCATCTTTCCAACCCTTAGAGAGAAATTTGATGGGCACAACATATCCATTTAACCAAAGAACATTAGTAGTATTTCTCTTAGGGCCTATGACCTTTCCAGCCACAGGATTCTGACTAGGTTTTCAGTGCCAAGCATGAATTCCCTCCTGTGGAGTAGGCCTCAAATCCAGCCAGAGAGCAGTTGGTTATCCCATGATAGTTGTGCCACTATTATACTAGTAGCACATCTTGTCTGGGTGTTCAGTTGTGTAGCTTACAAGATTCACTACTGGTTAAGACCTTTGGTGACCTTTCTCCCACAGCAGCCTGCATATACTTTCCAGTACTATGACAGCTAGCCAGCAGGAAGAGGCTTCCAGCTCAATTACAGTTTGATTTCTGTGTCTTGCAACCAAAGCATGTGGTGAAAAGACTTAAATTTAAAGGTGAATGTCACCAAATGTTACTGAGTACATAGAAGAACTGGAACTTTCATATACTCTTGAGGAATATAAAATGATTCAACCACTTTGAAAAAGTATTTCTTTGAAATTTGAAACACACCATATAGTTTAGTCACTGCAATCAAGACTGCCATACAATTGTTGGTAGCAACTATGTATGTAATAACCCTAAACTGAAGAAGTCCATTAACTGAGAAGTATATAAATAAGTTATGGCATATATGTGTGAGAGTGTGTGTGTGTGTGTGTGTGTGTGTGTGTGTGTATGTGTGTGTATACACATACAACTCTATATGAATGCTATTATAAGAATAAATGAATTATCTTGTGCACACTATACTATAAATCTAGATATAACTGTGCTTAGTGAATGCCCCTCTTGGGAATAGTCATTCAAGACTGTTTATTAGAAAGAATAAAAGAATTGGTTATTTGAATTTTTCAGGAAATTCTTGACAAAAAGGTTTTTTTTTTTTGTAATATGAAGATAGACATACAGATCAATGGGACCAAATTGAGAACCCAAACAGTCCTTTATGTTTATAATTATCTGATTTAAAATTTCTTCCTTGAGGTAAAATTTATGTAGCATAAAAATTAACCACTTTTGAGTTCCCTGGTACCCCTGCTGCTGGTATGGGTGGCCTGGACTCTGTGTACATGTTGCTGGAACAGGCTGTGGTGGTTTGAACTAGGTGTCCCCCATAAACTTAGGTTTCTGAATGCTAGGTCCCTCCCAGCTGATGGCAATTTGGGAATTAAAGCCTCCTGGAGGCCATATATTTTGGGGGGTGGGATTATGGGTGTTATAACCAGCTTCCTCTTGCCACTGTTTGGCATACTCTCCTGCTGATGTTGTCCATCTGATGTTGTACATGCGGTGATATCCACCCTGTGCTCATACCATCATTTTCCCCTGCCATCATGGAGCTTCCTCTTGGGTCTGTGAACCAAAATAAACTCTCCCCCCCCCACAAACTGCTCTTGGTCAGCTATTTTCTGCCAGCAATGCAAACCTGACTGCAACAGTAAAGTTGGTACCAAGAATTGGGATTGCTGCTAGACATCTGACTGTGTGGCTTTGGCCTTTTGGAACTGCATTGCAGGAAGAATGTGGAAGGATTTGAAACCTTGGCCTAAGAGACACCTTGCAGTGCTGTTAAGTACAGCTTGATGGACTATTCTGGTCAGAGTTGAAAGACCTGAATGCAGTAAGAACTAAGGACTGTGAGGTTTGGTTTGTGAGGGTGAGAAAGAGCTTTGCCTGGACTGGGCTAGAAGCAGTCTGTGTGTAAGAGACCCATGTCCTGAGAACTTGTGCAGGATTGCATTGCATAGAAATGGACTGGTGAAATCAGAGGGATATGGCACAGAAAAAATGAAATCTTTGGGGTGAAACTGCTGCCCATTCAGCTGTATGTGTGTGAGAGATTACAACCATTGAAATTGGGCCAGCTGACCTGCATTGGGACAACAGAAAGAATGCAGAGTCTTTTGCATGGGCCTGAATACTGAAAGAGTGTCCTGTTCTTCAAAGTCTGCTTTATTGCTCCCTAGATTAACAAATTGGCATCCCACCTGGTATTATGGAGTATGAGAAATGCAGGAAAGAGAGGGTCATTGAATTTGCAACATGGTTTTGTATTTTGGAAATGGCCATGGGTATTGCAAAGCAGGTTTGCTGAATGCCTGCCTGGAGACCTAATGGAGCCATGAGGCTGAACACTGGGTTGCAGTGGAGACCCATTGGAGATTCTGGGACCATGAGACAGCTGCTAAGGGGAGCTGCTGGCCTCAGATGAAGTTTTCCAGGACTATGAGTAGACTAGCTGGAGGGGTAGAATTGGAACTCCAGAGACTTGTCACTGGTTAGAATTATCAGACTTGGAGACTTGTCACTGGCTAGAGTTGTTGGACTTAGAGCTACAGATGTTTGCCCAGGTTTTTTTAAACCTTGAATTGGTTGAATATTTCTTTGCTATGCCCAATGCCATCTTTTTGCAGTGTGAATGTTTATTCTGTGGCACTGTGGGTTTGGGGGGCATTTTTTGGTATTATGTCTCAGTTAAAAAACCTTGGATTATGGGGATGTTTAAACACCATTAGGATTAATTAAAAACTATGGAGAATTTTAAAGTTGGGTTTAATGCATCACATTTTACATCATGGATGGTTCAGTTTATTGGGGCCAGGGGTGGAATGTGGTGGTTTGATTCAGGTGTCCTCCATAAAGTTCTGTGTTCTGAATGTTAAGTCCCCAGCTGATGGCAATTTGGGGATTAAAGCCTCCCGGAGGCAGTATATTGTTGGGGGTGGGATTATGGGTGTTATAACCAGCTTCCTTTTGCCAGTGTTTGGAACACTCTCCTTCTGATGTTGTCCATCTGATGTTGGCTAGGAAATGATGTCCACCCTCTTCTCATGTCATCATTTTCCCCTGCCATCATGGAGATTCCCCTTGAGTCTGTAAGTGAAAATAAACTCATTTTTCCACAAGCTGCTCTTGGTCAGGTGTTTTCTGCCAGCAATGCAAACCTGACTATAAGACAGGCCTTTTGCTCATGGCCTTCTGATTGACCAGTCCCTGGCTCCCCAACTCCCTGTCCCCCTGCACCAGAGGGTGTACCAGAGGAAGTAGGTCAGAGCTCCCAGTTTGTTTCCCACCTCCCAGTTCCCTGGCCCTGTACCCCTGCTACTGGCAGGGTGTGGCCTGGACCCTGAATGTGTGTTGTGGGAGCAGGCATTTTGCTCCTGGCTCCTTGATTTCCCACCTCCTGGTTCTCCAACTCCCCTTGTGCCAAAGGGTACACATGACACTGTGGGAATAGGCCCTTTGCTCCTGGCTCCCCAGATTACTGGCTTCTGGTCTCCCAACCCTCAGTTCCCCTGTGCTGAAGAGTATATACAAGCAGAGCAAGTAGGTCTGAGCTCCCCTATTCCCACCTCCCAGTTTCCCAGGTACCCCTATTGCACTTGCAACCGACACAAACCTGTGGTTATAAACCCATCCTACTCCAATCCAGTTCAAACAAAAACCAGAACACTTACTGAATATCCTACAATGACAAATGCTTGCTTCCTCCTTAATAAAATTAGAATTTTACCTTGAGATGGGTAGACCACAACACTGCACATGTGTGTATGTGCACGTGCGCGTGCACACACACACACACACACACACACTGAGTGTCCAAAAACAGATCTCCACCAAGGATGCCTAGTCCCACAGTGGAAGCCTCCAATTAAAACATAGAGGAAACAACAGAAATGGAGTCCCCAAATGCAAACACAATAAGCTATGTAACTCTGACCAAGTGACTTGCTGAACTGGAAGCAAATAATCAGAAAACCAACAATTACATAAATGAAATTGAGAGGAATCATCTCTTATAACACATAGCTTTTATCACTGGGATTAATTTAATTGAAGAAAACAAGAGAGACCCCAAATGAGAGATTTGTTTATGAGAGATAAACAAATTGAAGGTGAGTCAACACATAGAGGATCTCAATATCCACCTAATTAAGGTTAATGACAAGCAAGGTTAATGATGACATGATCAAATACAAGAATGAATTCCTTGACCTGAAATGAGACCTTAAAAAAGAGATTGACACAACACAAATAAACACAACAGAAAACAAAAATCAAATATATCTTTAAAAAACCTCTCTAGAAGCTGTCACTAACATGGTCACTAATGTGGAGGACAGAACCTCTGAGCTGGAAGACAAGACTAATTGATTGGAAGTCCAAAAACTTTTCTAAGTTCTAAAAATCATGTGAACAGAATCTGAAGGAAACCATGGGATACCCTAAAAGGACCAAACACCCAGGTAATGTGTATACTAGAAGGGGAAGAAATCTAGACTAGAGGCATAGAAAACATATTCAACAAAATTATTTAAGAATAAATTTCCAATCTCATAAAAGTGAGGCCCATCTAGATATAAGAAGCTCACTGAACATTAAACAGACAGAACCAAAGAAGACACTTTCCAAGGAACATCATAGTTAAAACCACAACAGTAAAAACAAAGAGAGAGAGTGCTAAAAGCTTCAAGAAAGAAACAACTTATTATGTACAAAGGCAATCCATCAGTGTTACCTCAGATTTTTCAATGGAAACCATGAAAACCAGAAGGGCCTGGAATGGAACACTTCAAAATCTTTCAACTAAAACTACTATATCCAATGAAAGTAACTCTCATAATAGATAGTTAAAGGAAAACTTTCCATGAGTAAAGCCAGATCCATGATTTTATGAACACAAAGCAAAACCTACAGGGAATGCTTCAGGAAATATTTTACACAGAAGAGTTGACCAACCAACCTCAAGAGCCTACAAGAGGTCAAACATAATAACCCAAACTAGAGCAGGCATGAAAAAGTTTAAGGCACCAAATCCCACAAACCCACCAGCATGGCAGAGATTAAATCAAACCTCACAGTTATAACTTTAAATATTAATGGACTTAAGTCACCCATCAAAGACACAAGTTAACAAGGTGGATCAGAAAAATGGACCCCTCAATCTGTTACCTTGAAGAAACCCATCTCACCACTGACGATAGACACCTCTTCAGGGTGAAAGGATGGAAAATGATTTTCCAAGCAAATGGAAATAAGAAACAAGCAGGTGTGACTATTACTAATATCTTACAAAATAGACTTTAAGCTAGTAATTACAAAGGACAAAGAAGGCCACTTTTTACTCATCAAAGGAACAATTGAATGAGAGGACATCACAATCATGAATCTATATGCTCTAAACACAGGTGCACCAGATTTTATAAAGCAAAACCTACTTGACAACAAATCAGAAATAAATCCCAATACCATTATAGTAAGGGACCTCAATACCCCACTATCATCATTAGACAGATCATCCAAGCAGAAAATTAACAGGTAAATAATAGAGCTTCATACCACCATAGATCAACTAGATCTAATAGACAACTACAGAACATTATACCCCAATTCTACAAAATACACATTCTTCTCAGCAGCCCACAGAACCTTTTCCAAAATAGATCATATACTAGTACATAAAGCATGCCTCCACAAATTCTGGAAAATTGATATAACTTCCTACATCATATCAGAGCACAATGCTTTAAATCTAGAAATTAACAACAAGAGAAACAACAGAAATTGAACCAACTTCTTTAGAGTTAACAACATGCTACTAAGCAATAAATGGGTCATGGTAGAAATAAAATATGAAACTGTAAAATTTCTTGAACTGAATGGTCATGAAACTACAACATGCTGAAACATATGGGGCACAATGAAGGTAGTCCTAATGGAGAAACTTATGGCACCAAAGGCCTTCATAACAAAGACAGAGTGATCTCAAGTTAAGAACCTAACTATCCATCTAAAGCTATTGTAAAAAACAACAACAGTTTAACTCTAACAGTTCCAGATGGAATGAAATAATTATGATTAGGGAAGAAAATAGTGAATTAGAAACTAAGAAAAAAATATAGAAAAATTAGTGAATTGGAAACTAAGAAAAAATAAAGAAAACTGAAGAAACAAAGAGCTGGTTCTTTGAAAAAAAATAAACAAGATTGATAAAAACCCTGGCCAGTTGGATCAAACAAAAAAAAGTAGTCTTAAATCAACAAAATTAGAACTGAAAAAGGAGAAGTCACAACAGACATTAATGAAATTGGAAGAATAATGAGGATATATTTCCAAACACTGCTCCACAAAATTGTATAGCCTGGAGGAAATAGACCAAGTCTTAGACACATACCACCTACCAAAACTAAGTCCAGAGCAGACAGATCTCCTAAACAAACCCATTACATTCATGAAGACTGATAATGTAATCAAAAATATCCCCAAAAGAAAATGTCCAGGACCTGATGAATTATCAGCTGAATTCTACCAAACCTTCATCAAAGAACTGAAACCTCTTTTTCTCAAGCTATTTCACATAATCAGAGAACAGGGAACCCTCCCTAACTCTTTCTGTGAAGCTAGCATCACCCTAACACCAAAACCAGATGGAGATAAACAAGAAAACAATAGCCCTATATCCCTGATGAACTTGGATGCAAAAATTCTGAACAAAATCCTCACAAATCCAATGCAACAACACATCAAAATCATTGCCCACCTTGATTAAGCAGGCTTCATCTCAGGGAGACAGGGGTGGTTCACATAAGTAAACTTAAATACATGAACCACATGATCATCTCAATAGATACAGAGAAGGCCTTCAACAAAATACATCACTTCATGATCAAAACACTGGAGAGACTAGGCATGGAGGATTTTTATCTCAAATTAATAAAGGTTTCATAGAAAGCACCTAAAGCCCAAATCATACTTAATGGGGAAAACTTATGGAGTTCCTACTAAAATTGGGAACTAGGCAGGGGTGCCACTGTCACTACTGCTCTTCATAGTAGTGACAATCCTAGACCAAGCAATAAGGCAGGAGAAAGATATAAAAGGAATACAAATTGGAAAGGATGAAGTCAAACTAGCCCTATTTGCAGATGAAATGATCCTATACATAAGTGACCCAAAAGACTCTACCATAAAACTTATAAATCCAGAACCTGCTGAGCACACAACACTAAAGTACACTTAAAACACACCCACTGTGGCTCAGGGAATTCTGTGGAAGAGGGGACAGAAAAAACGTAAGAGCCACAGAGTGGAGGGGAATTTCAGAGGCACTGCCCCCCTTCCTTTACAATGACTGATTGATCCTCTCACATCCCATAACCAACAACCCCTTGGGGAATACCAGCAATCCCAGTGAGGAGGGCCCTCAGCAGAATGGGGGCAGAAAGGAGGGAATTGGTGGTACTAACATATGATATGTCCATACAACTTTCTACTTAATAAAAAAATTAACTACTTTCAAACATGCAGTGCATTCACAGCATTGAGCAACCATTACCTCTATATAGTTCCAAAACATTTTCATCATCCCAAAAGATAACCTCATATTCATCAATCATTTACTCCTATTCACCCATCCCTTTATCTCTTGACAACCTCCTCATCTTGTCTTTATAAATTTTCCTATTCCAGAGATTTCATATAAGTGAAGTCATAAAGTATGGTGGTAAAATGTCTACCAATAGCCTCAGTGTTTGCACTCTTAATCCTTAACTGGTGGCATTGTTCAGGAAGCTTATGGAACATTTAGGAGGTACAGGCTTGCTGGAAGTGAGTCACTGTCAGCAGGGCTTGAGGTGCTACACAGTCCTTTTTTGCTGTTCTTGCTTTTTTGACTTTTTCCCTGCTGATGTGGTGATGCAATCACAGCTGTCTTCTCCTGCCATACTTCAATCATCATGGTTAAAATTACCCTCAAAACTGCAAGCCAAAATATCCCCCTTTCCTTCCTTAAGCTGCTTCTGGTCAGATATTTTGTTTCAGCAAAGAGAAAATAATTGATACATACAGCATATAATTTTTTGTGTGTCTGACTATTCCAGTTAATAATGTGGTTGAGGTTCATCCCCATTGTATCATGTATAAATAATTTAGTGTTTTTAAAAATCACTGAATAATGTTGGATTATATGGGTGGATAGATCACAGCTTTCTAAAATCTGTTTTTCAGTTGATAGACACATAGGTTGTCCTTGCCTTTTGGTATAGTAAATAGTGTTGCTCCTGTTTGAATACCTGCTGTGTTAGTTAGCTTTCCATTACTGAGTATCTTTTTTTTTTGTATATTTTGCTTTATGATATGGGATCTCAGTCTAATGCTCAGACTAATCTTGAAGTTGTTGGCTCAGGTAATCCTCTTGCCTCAGCCTTGTTAACAGGGACAAGAAGCATGTACCACCACATCCAGAATAAGTTTTTTTTTTTTTTTCAAGGTAGGGTCTTGCTCTAGTCCAGGCTGACCTGGAATTCACTGTGTAGTCTCAGGGTGGCCTCGAACTCATGGCAATCCTCCTACCTCCGCCTCACAAGTGCTGGGATTAAAGGCATGTGCCACCACACCCGGCTTCCAGAATAAGTTTTAAATAATGGTACAATCCAGGCACAATGGTTTGTGCCTATAATACCAGGAGGCTTAGGCAGGATGATCGCTGTAAATTTGAGCCAACTTGGGCTTCAGAGTGACTTCTAGATCAGTCTGGGCTGCCTCAAAACCCTGCCTCAAAAACATAAACAAATAAGCAAATAAATATTGATACATGTTAATTGGGTATAGTTTGGGGGTAGAACACTTGCTTAACATGCCTAGTGCCCTGGATCCATTCCTGAGTATCTTAAAGGTAGGTAAGGTTTTTTCTGGATCATGTTTTCAGAGGGTTTGTTCCATGTTCACTTGGCACTGTTGCTTTGGGTCTCTAGTGGCATGGTATATCTTACCTTGGCAGAGGTTCGTGGTGGGAAACAGAGAAACAGAGAAGGGCTGAAGTCCTTGTAGGATGGATATGCCCTATAAGGCTGTTCCCCTAATGACCTTTTTGGTGGTTTGATTCAGGTGTCCTCCATAAACGTAGGTGTTCTGAATGCTAGGTCCCCAGCTGATGGAGATTTGGGAATTAACATTTCCTGGAGGCATGTATTGCTAGGGGAAGGCTTATGGGTGTTATAGCCAGCTCCCCCTTGCTAGTGTTTGCCACAGTCTCCTGTTGTAGTTGTCCACCTGATGTTGGCCAGGAGGTGATGTCCACCCTCTGCTCATTCCTCTGCTCATTTAAGGCTTCCCCTCGAGCCTGTAAGCCAAAATAAACCTTTTGTCCCACAAGCTGTTCTTGGTCAGGTGATTTCTTCCAGGGATGTGAATCTGACTGCAACATAAACTTGGTACCAGAGGAGTAGGATTGCTGCTAGACAACTGACTCTGTGGCTTTGTGTGGGGTCCACCCTCCCGGGGAATCTGCTGCCCTGCTTGACTGACGTGACCAAGGATTGTTTGCCTAAGAACATCCTGTTTCCACTCCCATTCTTTGGCCTAATGGCAAGTTCCGTTTGCCCCAGGTGGCTCTTGCTTACAGTAAACAACAGGATATGAGAACATGACCTTCTGAACCTGGTACATTTTCACAGTGCTGTAAGGCTGTATATATACTGCCCTCTGACTTCAATAAACGGCATTCTTGAAGCACGAATGACCCAGTGATTGTCTCTTCAATCCTCGGCACCTCGCCCAGCTCGGGGTCTTGGTGGTAGTGCGGGCGCTACAGCTTTGCCCTTTTGGAGATGATTTTCAAGAGGAATATGGAAGGATTTGAAATCTTGGCCTAAGAGACACCTTGCAGTGCTGTAAATTTGGCTTGATGGACTAGTCTGGTTAGAGTTGAAAGGCCTTAATGCAGTAAGAACTATGGACTGTGAGGTTTGGCTTGTGAGGGTGAGAAAGAGCTTTGCCTGGACTGGGCTAGAAGCAGTTTGTGTGAGAGGCTTGCTGTCATGCCCGTGTCCTGAGAACTTGTGCAGGGTTGCTTTGCATAGAAACAGACTGATATGAGCAGAGGAATATGGCACAGAAAAAAATGAAACCTTTGGGCCCAAACTGATGCCTGTTAAGCTGCAATTGTATGAGAGATTATAACCATTGAGATTGGGCCAGCTGACCTGCATTGGGACAATAGAAAGAATGCAGTCTTTTGAGGGGCCTGAATACTGAAGGAGTGTCCTGTTCTTCAAAGTCTGTTTTATTCCTCCCTGGATTAACAAATCGCACCCCACCTGGCATTATGGAGTATGAGAAATGCAGGAAAAAGAGGGTCATTGAATTTTCAGCAAGGTCTTGTGTTTTGGAAACATCCATGGACAGTGTGAAGCAGGTTTGCTGGATGCCTGCATGGAGACCTGATGCATCTGTGAGGCTGGACCGTGGGTTGCAGTGGAGACCTAGTAGAGATGCCTGAACCATGAGATCCCTGCTGCAAAGAGCTGACGGCCTGGATGAAGTTATCCAGGACTGTGAGTAGCCTAGCTGGAGGTGCAGAATTGGAACTCCAGAGACTTGTTGCTGGTTAGAGTTATTGGACTTGGAGTCTTGTCACTGGCTAGAGTTGTTGGAGCTACAGAGTTTGATGTTTGCCCTTGTTGTTTTAAATCTTGCATTGTTTGACTATTTCTTTGCTGTGCCCAATGCCATCTTTTACAGTGTGTTTATTCTGTACCATCATTGGCTTTTTGGTTTATTTTTGGTATTAGGACTCAGTAAAAAGACTTTGGACTATGGGGATTTTTGAATATCACTGGGATTGATAAAAACTATGGGGACTTTCAAAGATGGACTGAACGCATTGCATTTTACATCATGATTGATTATCGGTTTATGGGGGCCAGGGGTGGAATGTGGTGGTTTGATTCAGGTGTCCCCCAAACTTAGGTGCTCTGAATGCTAGGTCCCCAGCTGATGGAGATTTGGGAGTTAACACCTCCTTCTGGAAGTGTATTATTGGGGGTGGGCTTATGGGTATTATAGCCAGTTACCCTTTGCCAGTGTTTGGCAGACTCTCCTATTGTGGTTGTCCACCTGATGTTGGCCAGGAGGTGATGTCCACCCTCTGCTCATGCCATCATTCCCCCTGCCATCATGGAGCTTCCCCTTGAAACCTACAAGCCAAAATAAAAATTTTTTCCCCACAAGCTGCTCTTGGTTGGGTGATTTCTGCCAGCAATGCAAACCTGACCTCAGCAATCTTCCATTAGTCTCCACCTCCTAAATTCCACCATCCCCAACAGTATCATAGGCTGACCACAAGCCTTTTAGAAGATACTTATTCAGAGCTGGGGAGATGACCCTCCAGTTCAAGCCTCTTGCTTGCTAAGCCTGTTGCAATGGATTTTATTCCAGTGCCCACATAAAGTCAGATGCTAACTGCCCGCAATGCTTGCCA
This sequence comes from Orientallactaga sibirica, assembly GCA_036365145.1. NCBI lineage: Eukaryota > Metazoa > Chordata > Mammalia > Rodentia > Dipodidae > Orientallactaga > Orientallactaga sibirica. Next base: position 4,410,196 of record JAEOAD010000059.1, read on the forward strand.
ATTTTATTTTCCTACAAGTAACACACAAGAGATCTCCTAACATTTATTAGTTTTTGTTTTTCTTTCCTTTCTTTCTTTTTTATTACAGCATTTCAGTAGCTATGAAATGGTATATTGTTAGGCTTTGGGTTTGTGTTTCCCTAATGACTAGTCATGTTGAGCAATTTTTCCTATATTTTTAACCATTTGTCTTCAGACAAATATATTTTCATGTAATTTGCATATTTTATCTTATTTGTTTTGTTTTTCTCATTGAAGAGTTTTTAAATTTTGTATACTAGACTATTATCAGCTATATAATTTGCAAGTATTTTCCCTCATCCAATATTTTTTTCTCACCTTATCATGTATTTTGATACACAAGCTTTAAAATTTTGAATTTAAATTCCTTCCTTCCTTCCTTCCTTCCTTCCTTCCTTCCTTCCTTCTTTCCTTTTTCTTTCTTTCTTCTTTCTTTCTTGAGGTAAGGTCTTACTCTAGCCCAGGCTGACCTGGAATTCACTATATAGTAGTCTCAGTGTAGTCTTGAACTCATAGTGATCCTTCTACCTCAGCATTCTGAGTATGGGATTAAAGGTGTGTACCACCATGCCTGGCCCAGCTATATTTTCTGTTTCTTGTGGTTTTGCTGTCATTTCTTTTTTATGTGTGTGTATGCATGTGTGTGAGAGAACATGTGTGGGAGCACATGTGTGTAAAAGGGCACATGCAAGTGTATGTGAATGTGTGAATGAGACCTCAGGTGTCATTCCCTTCAGTTATCACCCACTCATCTTTTTCTTTTATTGGCCTGTCGTTCACTAAATTGGCTAAACTTGCTGGCCAGAAAGCTGTAGGCATCTGGTACTTCAGTACTGTGATTACAGGCACATGACACATGCCCAGATTTTGTTTTTGATACATAGTTTGGGGGTTGTACTCAGGTCCTCATACTTTTAAGACAAACACTTTACCAACTAAACCATCACCCCAGTCCTTCCTATCATTTCATTTGTCTTTATTTTCTTTCATTTTTCTTTAATTTGGGAGGAGAGAGAGAGAGAGGGAGGGAGGGAGAGAGAGAGAATGGGCATGCCAGCAGCCTCTCAGCCACTATGAATGAACTCCAGATGCATGTGCTCCCTTGTGGTCAAGTGTGACATTGCACCCTTGCATCACTTTTTGGGTCTGGCTAAATGTGGGACCTGGAGATTAGAACTGGAGTGCTTAGGGTTGGCAGGCAGGTGCGCCCTTATTTTTCTTTTTTCTTTCTAGGTATATGTGTGGTGTGTATGTATGTTCTTAAATGTATGTGCCCTAGTGTATGCAGAGACCAGAGGTTGATGGTGTTTCTTTCTCAATTGCTGTCTATTTTATTTACGTACTTCTTTATTTATTTATTTATATTTATTTATTGAGAGACAGAGAGAGAGAAAGTGAGAGAGAAGCAGAAAAAGAGACAGATAATGGGCACATCAGGGCCTCCAGCCACTGCAAATGAACTCCACAGGCATGTGCCACCTTGTGCATCTGGCTTACATTGGTCCTGGGAAATTGAACCTTTGTCCTTTGGCTTCGCAGGTTAGCGCCTTAACTACTAAGCCATCTCCCCAGCCCCTATTTATTTTTGACATAGGATTGCTCACTGTACCTGGGACTCACCAATTAGGTTATACTGGCTAGTCAGTAATCCTCAAAGATCCTCTTGTTTCTGCTTCTCTAGTGCTGGGATTATAGAAACACATCGCCCTGCCTGGCTTTTACATGGGTGCTGGGAATCTGAACTTAAGGCTTGTGTAGCAAGAACTCTCTCAACTGAACCACCACCCCAGCCCTTGTTGCTTATAAATATATCATTAACAGTATTTTTTTGTTGTTGTCGTTGTTTTGTTTTTCAAGGTAGGACCTTGCTCTAGCCCAGGCTTACCTAGAATTCACTATGTAGTCTCAGGGTATCATCGAACTCATGGCAATCTTCCTACCTCTCAAGTGCTGGGATTAAAGGCATATGCCACCACACCTGGCTTGACAGTACTGTTTAATTGCTGTAGGTTTGTAGTAAATTTGGGTAGGAGAAAGTGTGAGTCTTCCAGTGTATTTTTTAAATCAAGATTGCTCTGGCTCTGTTGTCAATTGATTTTGGACAAAGAGGCCAAAACATTTAAACCAATAAAAACACAGTCTTTTAATATCCCAGCACTTGGGAGGCAGAGGTAGGAGGATCACTGAGAGTTTGAGGCCACCCTGAGGCTACATAGTTAATTCCAGGTCAGCCTGAGCCAGAGTAAGATCCTACCTCAAAAAACGATCCTACCTCAAAAAAACAAAACAAAACAAAAAGAAAAGAAAAGAAAAGAAAAGAAAAGCATAGTCATTCTCTCTCTCTCTTTCTCTCTCTCTCTTTTTTATTATTGACAACTTTTATACTTACATACAAAAAAAGCATGATATTTCCCTCCTCTCCCCCATTCCCCTTCAGAACTCTATTCTCTGTCATATCCCTTCCCTCTCTCCATTAGTCTCTCTTTTAATTTGATGTCATCATCTTTTTCTTCTATTATGAGGGTCTTGCAAAGGTAAAAGCAATATAGTGCTGAGAAGAAGGGATGGAGAAGTGTCCAGCACTGAAACATCTCTGTTACATCCTCCAAGGCTCAGGGTCCATTGCAAAAGAGGGGGCGAAAAGAATGTAAGAGCCAAAGGAAGGGTACGACTCTTTACAATGCAACTGTCCAGACAGAAATTGGCCTCGATATCCATGATCTTGCAGTATCTTCGCAAGCATAGTCTTTTAATAATTGGTGCTAGGACAACTTGTTTTCTTGCAAATCAATGAATCATGTGTCCTGCAAACTGCCAACAAGTGCTCACTCAAAATGGATCACTGACCTAATTACAGAACTAAAACCTTAATGCTCTTAGAAGAAAGCATGGGGTAAAAAGCAATGACCCTATGTTAATTCACAATTTATTAGGTTCCACATCAATGCACAGAGATTAAAGAAAAATTTACTAAATTTGACTTTATTGTTATGAAGAACATTTACACTTCCCAAGATGCTTCCCACAAAAAGATCTACAGACTTCAGAAAATACTTGCAAATCATATAATTTTGAAAGGAGAAAGCTTTTTTCATTCTACTTTCCTAAATTCTGCAGTTGGAACTGTACAAATTAGACTAACAAAAGATGGATTAACAAGAAAAAAAAACAAACTTATTAATAGATGCATTCCACATACACCTAGGAGCACACTTCTTCAAAGTGATAGTTTAAGCCAGTCTTATGTACCATCTTAAGTAACAAAGTTTCAGCTGGCAAAAAAACAAAAGCAAAAGGAATTTAAAAGACTTCCAGATTCTAGGGTGATAAATTGTGGTAGGGCAAACACATAGGGGCACTAATGGTAGATAAAGGCTAGTTTTAGCATGGCTTATTTTATAGATTCCATTGTGCCACCTCTAGGCTGTTAGGGCCCTAAATTTGCTTCTCATCCTTGTCTTTACTGGTAGAGAGGAGAGCACCTTCAACAAGGGAAGCCTTACTTTTAGTCAGGTAGTGATGCAGGATTTTGGGGTTGAGGAAGGTTCCCCCAAGTTTGTGAGCCCCAATTTTGGATCCTACTCTATTTTTTAAAACAAAGATTTGCTAAAAAATGAACTCAAGAAGGGTAAATTATGAATTATTAAGTTTATTTATGGAGAAATCACAAATTGTGGGGTTTATTTCAGGGAAATGGTGATCTAGGAAAAGGCTAGAGCAGAGCCATAAGCATATGGGAAGTGGGAAACACAAACTTAGGTGGAAAGCACTGCATAGGTCATAAGGCTCATTTAAGAGAAACTAAGTTTTTTTAAAAAGATATTTATTTATTTATTTATTTATTTATTTATTTATTTATTTATTTATTTATTTATTTCAGAGAGAGGGAGAGGGAAAGAGAGAGAGAAAATGGGTATGCCAGAGCCTCTAGCCACTGCAAACAAACTCCAGACACATGTGCCACCATGTGCACCTGGCTTATGTGAAACCTGGAGAATCAAACCTGGGTCCTTGTGCTTTACAAGCAAGCATCTTAACCACTAAGCCATCTCTCCAGCCCATTGTTTTGTTTTATTAAAGGTAGGGTCACGTTCTAGCCCAGACTGACCTGGAATTCACTATGTAGTCTCAGGGTGGCCTTGAACTCACAATGATCCTCCTACCTCTGCCTCCCAAGTGCTGGGATTAAAGGTGTGCACCACCACACCCAGCAGAAATTGAGTATTTATTTATTTTTTTCCCAAGGTAGGGTCTCACTTTAGCTCAGGCTGACCTGGAATTCACTATTTAGTCTCAGGGTGGCCTCAAACTCATGATGATCTTCCTACCTCTGTCTCCCAAGTGCTAGGATTAAAGGTGTGCACCACCATGCCTGGCAGAAATTGAGGTTTTTAGCGAGGCCGTGGGAAGAGAATGCATAAAAGAAGGGCAGGGGGAGGGTCAATCTAAATTCAAGATATTGTGAATAAGACTTATGTAAACCTACTTATTTGAATAATGGCACATCTAGAAGCAGTAGACTGTTACTAGAAAATTTTCAGTGCCTGGGATGGGATACCTTCCAGTGAGTTGTTGGCCAAGGAGGTCCCGGTGGCCTCCAAAACATTAAAGGCTTTTGCCAAAGCCCTTGGTTTCCCTTGAGAAACAGATAGTAAGACCCTATTGCTGAAGACATCTCTTGCCTGAGAGGCAAGGCCACTGAGAAAGCAAGCTGGTGCGGAGCAGAAAACCTTCACCCTGTAGACCAGCCAACTGAAAGCTGGAAAAAGCTGCACTGCATGCAGCTGTATGGGAGACAGAAGTCATCAGCAGTGAAAACAGTGGATGCTGAATAGTCAAGCTTGGCCAGACAGGCCCAATGACTGAACGGGTGCAATAGTGGCATGTCTACTCTTGGGGTAACCAACTGCTCCATAATTGGACTGAAGGCCCTCTCTATGGGAGGGAATACATGCCTGGTACTGAAAAACCTAAGCAAAAGTCTATTGCGGGTGAGGTCATGAGCCTTAGGGGTATAAAGCATGCTCTTGTCTGACTAAATGTATATATTATTCCCACCAAGCTACCCTGGGGCACTACACTTAATGTTCATATTCACATATTAACACTACTCTCACTTCTGGTTAGAGAAGCTTCTCTTTTCAGATGGTGATGACCACTGGGATCACCAAAAGGCAACATAGTGCTGAGAAGAAGGGCTAGAGGAGTGCCCAGCACTGAAACACCTCTGTCACACCCTCCAAGGTTCAGGGACCATTGCGGAAGAGGGGGCGGATAGAATGGAAGAGCCAAAGGAAGGGTATGACCTCTTACAATGCAACTGCCCAGACAGAAATTGGCCTCGATATCCTTGCAGTGCCTAACAATACTATTACAAGACCCTCAAAATAGAAGAAAAAGATGATGACATCAAATTAAAAGAAAGACTAATGGAGAGAGGGAGGGGATATGATGGAGATTGGTGTTCTAAAGTGGAATGGGGGGAGGGGAGGGGAGGGAAATATCATGTGTTTTTTGTATGTAAGTATAGAAGGTGTCAATAAAAAAATTAATAATTAAAAAAAAAAGACTGGAGTAGAACCACAAGCATGGGGAGGATAGTTCACAAAGCTCATTTCCGAGAAATTGAGGCTTTCAAGGAAAGACTGGAGTAGAGTCATAAGCATGTGAAAGATAGATCATAAAGTTCATTCAAGAAAAATTGAGACTTTTAAGGGAAGGACTGGAATAGAGCCACAAGCACATGGAAGATAGAACTTAGGTGCATAAATAGAAATATTTAGAAGAAACACACATACCATCTGCCTTTTGCTCCTGTTAAGAGGGCAAATGGTAGGAGCTTAAGGAAGAATAGCAGAGGGAAAATATCAAAACAGAAACCAAGAAATTTAGATGAGAAATAAGTAGTAAAGAGATGACTACCTCAAGTTCAGAGAAGTTACACAAATAACATGGTAGTTCTGGAGTGTCAGGGAAATATGCACATTTTAGATTCAGAGACCAGAGAAAATCATATATATAATTAAAGTGAGAAGTTACCCCAATCTGTAAAGCAGAGGCAAACAGAAAAGTTCCCCCAGACCAAGAAACAGTGTTATGCTCTCCCCACCACCCAGCCAGGCTGAGTGTGGGGAAAAGCCAGACTCATGTGTATCCCTGTGGCTAGGGAAGGAAAGACAGGCAGAGAGAATGACAGGAAGAAGGTTGCAACCTTTATAGTATAGAAAAGGTATTCTTTTGTCAGAGTCAGGTATGTAAGGGGAAGACCCCACAGCCAGTAGGGAGCACTGTAGCCTGTTGAAGTTGAGTCTTGATCAGACATGAGTTCCATTCCTGCCAAGAGTTCCATTTGGGCCAAGGAGAGTTGGCATGTGGGGTGACATCTCCTGGTTCTCTCTGGGTCTCAATTTCTAACTGAAACTGATTAAAAGAAGCTAGCTTCCTCCTATTTCTCCTTCAGTAGGAGTGTCTTTCATATGGTATGGCCTTCACACAACCCAACCAGGTTCAGTAGATGTAGTAGACAGCTTCAGGTTGCTGGGATAAACTTCCAAACCAGGCACAGTTATGGAGAAAGGGATTTACTGAAGCTTACAGATAAAGGGGAAATTCAATAATGGTAGAAGAAGTTGGCCCCCCTTTCTCAGGTCCATGGAGAGACAGAGAGAGAGACAGAGAGAGAGAGAGAGAGAGAGAGAGAGAGAGAGAGAAGCAAAAACAACCACCACCAAAAGCAAGCAAGCACACGTCTGGAACTCCAGGCAAAGCTCAGTTTGCATATCTTTAGACTTGAATTTCAAATCGACACCCACACCTTAGGTCTGGATCCTAGGATCTGCCCACAGTGACACTTCCTCCAGCCAAGAGGCTGGAGACCTAAGTTATAAGCTTTAATACACTCCTGAAGCAATTGGGGGACATCCATTCAAACTACCACAGTATCTCATATCTGTAATCCCAGCAACCTAGGATGGTGAGGTAGGATTTCTTGTGCCAGGAGTTCAAGGCCAGCCTAGGCAATACAACAGGGTCTCTACTCAGAAAGGTCAATAACCAACCCCCTCCAAAGTGGACATGGGTAGATGAACATCTCTCCAAAGATAGACAAGTGGTCAATAAACAGATGAAAGAATTGCTTAGTATCATTCTTCAAGGGAGAAATCAAATCCAGAAAAAAAAAAAAACACCAAAAGATAAAAATAGGTCTGGAGAGATGGCTTAGTGGTTAAGGTGTTTACCTGAAAAGCCAAAGGACCCAGGTTCAATTCCCCAGGACTCTCTTAAGCCAGATGCACAAGGTGGTTCATATGCCTGGAGTTCATTCACAGAGGCTGAAGTCCATGGTGCACCCATTCTCTTTCCCTCTATCTTCCTCTTTTTCTCTCTCAAATAAATAAATTATAATTATAATAATTATTATTATTATTGTTGGATTTTTCAGGGTAGGGTCTCATTCTGGCCCAGGCTGACCTGGAATTCACTCTGTAGTCTCAGGCTGGCCTCAAACTTATGGCGATCCTCCTACCTCTTCCTCCCGAGTGCTGGGATTAAAGGCATGTGCCACCATGCCTGGCTCAAATAATTTAAAAAAAAATAGCTAGCACGATAGAAAAAAAAAACATAAAAAATTTACCAGTGTTGCCAAAGATGTGGAGGCATCAGAACCTCCATTGTTGATGGCATGTAAAATGATGTGGGTACTTTGATAAAAAGTTTGGCAGGTTCTTAATATGTGAAACATACATTTAGCAATGACACAACAGTTCTACTCCTAGGTATTTTTCTAGCCTTAGTCATGATTGCTCCAAAATGAAAATAACCCAAATGTCCTTCAACTAATTGGTAAATGGGTAAACAATGTTTTGTATAGCTATATAAATAGAATACTATTCAACAAAAGTACAATACATGATACAGCATAGAAGAGTCTCACAAACATTGTATTTTAGTTAAAGATATAAGACACAAATATCTTATATTGTATGATGCAATGTGTATGAAATAATGGGAACAAGTCAACCTATAGATATAGAAATAGGCCATTCTATAGTGGGTTCCTAGCAATGTTGGGGAGAGAAGAAGACTAACTATTAATATTCATAAAGTTTTTTTTGTGGGGAGAAAAATGATTAAACTGCTCTAATATATTATGGTGATTTTTTGCATTTGTGTGATAACTACCTTTGCATTATATACCCAACATGGGTGAATTCATGATATATAACATATTTCAATAAACCTATTTAAGTTAAATTTTTTTTTTTTTTTTTTTTTTTTTTTTTGAGGTCTCACTCTAGCCCAGGATGACCTGGAATTCACTATGTAGTCTCAGGGTGGCCTTGAACTCACAGCAATCCTTCTACCTCTGCCTCCTGAGTGCTGGGATTAAAGGTGTGTGGCACCATGCCTGCTATTTAAAATATTTTTAAAACTTTTTCTTTTTTGGGTGAGATTTTTCTGGAGAAATAAGCCATGTTAATGAAGGTAGAAGAATAAAAGTTTTTATTAGTAGAGATGGCCTAAAACTGAAAATTATGTAGATAATAATATTTATTTGTCATCAACACATCAGATAGTAATAACTGCAATGCCAGCATTACAACAGTCTATGTGATAGAAAGTGATTAAATGGTGGGTACTCCAGATTAAGTATTTATAGAAGACATGAAAAGGCTATATTGAACCCAAAATAGGAACAATAAAAAAGAAGCTAACCTTGCTAACATGGAGGTGAAGGAGCAGAAAGAGAATTTCAGCAATGAAGCTGGTACAAATGGGAGTTCTTGTTATTAAGTAATAAGGTCCCTCTTCAATTCTTCACTGTCTACATATCTCTCTATGTAATGGGGTGCTTGGGGTCCAGGAAAATCCTTGAACCCCAAACCCTAGGTTTGTTTCTAATTTTAATCAAAGAATTGAATTAAAAAGACTGAGAAGTATAATTATTAAATTATTATATTTATTATATTTATTGAGGGAAGTCCAGAGTCAAGGAAAGGCACCTGCATGGCTAGAGATCCCACATGGAGGGCCTGGGAAAACCATTGAAAAAAAGAGAAAAAAGAAAGTTCAAAGAGCTCTTGCTGTATGGGGAGTTGGAGGAGATAAAGAACCTATGTAGAGAATAAAGAACCTATGTGGCTAGGGTGCTATCCCCTGACTGGGCCTGGGGAAACTCATCAGTAGCTGGAAGTTCCCATGTGGTCAGGCAGCTAGCTCAGAGAGCCTGCTCTCCCCTTGTAAAGGTATTTATAACCTTATACTGGTAGGCCCTGTCTTCCGGGTCAGGTGAACTAGAGGGATGGTTGGTTGCTTAGGGATAGGGACTGTCTCAGGAAGAGGCTAGCCCTGACATCAAGTTCCAGGGGCTGAACTTGACCAACCACAATGTTTAAATCAAAGACCTCCCTCCAAGGAGGGACCCAGTTTGTTTGTGGAAAAACAGTTCTGGGTAAGAGATCAGAGTTCTAGCAGGTGCAGACCATCCTGCCTACCTTTTTACCTTAGGGGCCCAGTCACCCTAACTTTACTCCCTCTTTTCTAGACATGAGAATAACACATTTATCTACTTTGTTAGTGCTAAGGAATATTTATCACAGTCTTTCTTTTTAAATTTCATTTTAGCTTTTAAAAGACATCTTTGAGATGTAATTCCATGTCTTAAAATTTACTGGTGCCACATGCACAGTGCCATTATATTATTCTCAAAGACTTGTAAAATTGCCATCATCAAATTTTAGAACATTTTTATAACTTCAAAAAATAAATCTTGTGGATAATGTGCTATACTTTTTTTCTTTTATTTCTTTTTCCCCAATCTATAGTTGATGAAAACATTTCACTCTTCTTCATCAATTCTCTGGGCAGTATCTTCTAACATTTTTTTAAATGATTCTTTGACTTTTGATTTTTCTTCTTTCCTAAATTCCTTAACCTGTTCTCTGGTTGACAGTATGATTTTCATTACATGGGGGAAAACTTAAAATTATAGCAGGAATTAGTACAAGTTCTTCTATTTTTAGATTTCAGGTAAATCTCTTAAAAATAATATTAAGGTCTGGAAAAGACAGAAGTACACAACTGATATCAAAACAAAGATAAGAGACTAAAACAGAAGCAGATGTATCAGGTCCCTTCCACATCACCTCAGGACATCTACTGCAACTTGAGGTTTTGTTGAGCATCCAAATTAATGCGTGGTATGGACGCCTTCCTCTTACTAGTGGAACACTAGTAAGGTCTGTCCCTACTAGAAGATGGGGCCCTCCTAGGGAAGACCCTCCTCTGGAGACCTCCTACAGTCCATGTAGATGTGGTGGTGCAGAAGGGGAGTATCAGAGGGTGTCAGGATGGTAGAGCCAACTAACATGATAAAAATTCATTCAGTAAATATTTGTAGTGGGCATTCCAGATTCTGATTGTGTTATGACTTTATGGCAGTGAAATATTAGATGAACAACGCACTGTAAAGAATTATAATTTGGTAGGGTTTACAATAAATATTCATGACATTTATTATTTATTATATTGAATAAAACTTTCACTGCTTACATCTATTCAAGTAAATTCATGTCAATAGCCCTTATCAATGTTTTTACAATGAAAAATAGCTCTTTAAGATTTATGACATATTCCAAAAATTATCATATTCTAGAAAGTAAATGTCATACTCATTTACTTGTCTTTTGAACAGTAAAGTTAAGCAGGAAGGGAGGCCTTGCCAGCATTTATTCAGATTTCCTCCTACTAGCCTTCTTCTCTTGTCTCTAGTCAACCCTTGCTAACCCTTGCTGACAATTTATTCATAGAGACAATATGTAAACAAAATTTTTATTGTGAAAGAACTAATAGGCTTATTTGAGTAAAAATTCTGATTAGAAACCATGTGTAGTAGTGCATAGTATTTCTCCAGGCTCCAAGTTTTTTTTTTTGGGATGTTGCTGTACACAGCTAATACATTGGATTTTGCTTAACAGTGTTAGAAAGAAATCTTATTTTTACCTTATCCTATATTTATTTTCAACATATTTATTAAACAGCAACATTAGCTAAATGTCAGAGGGATACAAAGATATAAAAAGACTTCATCTATGTCATTTGAGATTTAGTTTTTTATGAGATTTTCTTTCTCTCCATCATGAGGCAAGTGAGATAAGAACCAAGTAGAAAACGTGCATTAGAATTATCTGCTGAGGAGATAGACAGGGGGTATTTTATTCTCAAATTCCCATTTATTAGGGATTATAGTTGGATCAGAATGGCTGAAAAGGCTGCTAAAGACATCACAAATCTCCACACAGTGGTTGAAAAAAAGTCTGGCAAAAGCAGGGGAGCCATTGTCCAGTTGAAGCAAGGGGTCCATGGTCAACTTTCTTACTGTTTGTTGGGGCAACAGTTCTGGAACCAAAGAGAGGAATAAAATGAGCTGTACAGGGTGTCAAACATTCTGGCTTGCGGACCACCAGTGGTGATGCACATCTCACTGGAGAATTTGGAGATAAAGGCTCATGTAACAGACACAAAGCTTGCTTAGCCCTGTCCTTTCTACATGTAAGTCTGTGGAGGAGTCTGGGAAGAAGGTATAGCCAGGGCATCATGAGAGTAGAATGTTTAGAACCTGGATTTTTATTGTGTCTCACTGTATCTAATAGACATGACTACAGTAAGCTATGTCCCTTGAACTCAAGCAGCACAGGTGTTTCTGGCATATTGTAAACTGAAATGCTTTATGTTTGAAAATAATTATTAAATATATCATAACCTCCTACCTTAGTTCATGTATTTACAAAATTTAAAAATATTTAAAACTATGGTTTTGTATGACTGAAAGGAAAATATAAAAGATAAAATATTTAATTATTAATGCTTATGTTAGTGAGATACATACTGTTATTGCAACCTATTTCTGTGATAAGTCAGTATTTGAAGAGAAAAGGTTTATTTTGGCCAATAGTCATTATTGGTTGACGCCATTGCTATTGGCCCTGTGGTGAGGCAGCACAAACTTGTGGTGAACATACCTGAGCAAAAAGCTTCAATCGTGTGGTTGAGATGTGAGAGAGAAGAGGAAAGGAGTCAAAAAGCAGGAAGGGGTCCAAGAGCATGTACACCCCCTTCAGCTAGGTCCCACCTTTTAAAAAATATTACTTGGGGATGGGGAGATGGCTCAGCAGTTAAAGGTGCTTGATTTGCAAAGCCTGCAAGCCCAGTACCACATACAGCCAGATGCACAAAGATACACACACACACATACACACATACACCAAATACAAATAAATAATATTTTTATATTTCTATTTATTTATTTGCAAGGAGAAAGAATATAAGGGAGGAATGTGTGTGTGTGTGTGTGTGTGTGTGTGTGTAGGAGGTGGGGGCACTTCAGGGCCTCCTGCAGTTGCAAAAAATGCCAGATTCTTGAACCATTTTTTGTGTCTGGTTTATGTGGAAAGCTTGGGAATTAACCCAGGGTCAGCAAGCTTTGCAAGTAAGTGCCTTCGACCACTGAGCTATCTTCCAACCTCTTAATGGTTTTAATACCTGCACTAGCACCACAGGCTGGGGAGCAAGTCTTCTTTACTTTCTGTTGAGAGGATGTCAATAGAACAAAACACATAAATCATAAATGATATGTATCCTATTATAAAATATGTATTCTATACTAAAATAAGCATTTATATTTATGGATTTATTCTATAAAATGTATTTTCTTACCTAATTTTAGAAACTTCATCTTCAATTACTTTTAAATCCTATAAAAGAATCCTTAAATAATACCCACATTATTATTGTGTTGTTTTAATCTGTTTCCTCTATAGATTTACTGAAATATAGTTGTGTGTAAATCTGTGGAACAGTTACAACATGAACATACTAATGTTTTCCAGTGTTTCCTCTGGCTCCCTTTTGTAATCCATCCTTCCTATTTCTCTCTATTCCACTGTGCACAATCAGTCTCAAGCAATGAATGATCTGCTTCAAGTTATGACAGATTTAATTACATTTTCTGGAATTTTGTATGAATGGAATCATAAATTATGTGTTCTTTTTTGTGTGTTTTCTTTCAATCAGCAGAATTATTTGGAGAAGCATCTATACAGTTTTGTGTATTGTTTTGTATGGACTTACAATTTGTTTACACAGCTTTTGGTAATTAGAGATAAAGTTACTAGAAGACTTAGGTGCATGCCACAAGTAAGGACACATGATTTTATTTCTCTCATGTGAATACCTAAGATTATAATGGCTGCATCATATTATAGGCATATGTTTAACTTTTTAAGAAGTCACTCAGTGGTTTTCCAAAGTAGTTATAGCATTTTACATTCCATTATCAATGTCTAAGAGTTCTGGCTCTTCCATTTCCTTCTAATAACACATTGTATTATCAGACCAGTCCTTTTAGTGTTTTCTGTTATGATATCTGTGTAGTAGTACAAGAGATTCATTAAAACTTTTAGCTATTTTAATAGGGATGTAGTATCACATTGCTGTGGTTTTAAATATCATTTCTCTAATAACTAATGATGTTAGGCATCTTTATATGTATTTACATTCTTTGGAGAAGAATCAGTTTCAATTTTCACCATTTTATTCAGTTATTTATTTTTATAATTGAGTTTTGACCATTTATTCTGGAGTTAATATTTTATCAAATGTAGAGTTTTCATTTTTACATCTTTTTAAGTTTAAATTTTTATTTATTTGAGTGAAAGAGAGAAAGATGGGGGAGAAAGAGAGTGAAAGAGAGAGAAAGAATAGGTGCACCAGGGCCTCTAGCCAGTGCAAATGAACTCCAGACACATATACCACCTTGTGCATCTGGCTTACATGGGTCCTGGGGAATGGAACCTGAGTCCTTTGGCTTTGCAGGCAAGTGCCTTAACTGCTAAGCCATCTCTCCAGCTCTAGTTTTTTCTTTCTTTCTTTTTTCTTTTTTTGAGGTAGGGTTTCACTGTAGTCTAGGATGACCTGGAATTCACTATATAGTCTCAGGCTGGCCTCGAATTCATGGTGATCCTCCTACCTCTGCCTCCTGAGTGCTGGGATTAAAGGCGTGCGCCACCACACCCGGCTAATTTTCACTTTTTTAAAAAATAATTTTATTTATTTTTATTTATTTTGAGAGAGAGAGAGAAAGTGGCAGATAGAGAGAGAAAGAATAGACATATCAGGGTTTTTAGCCCTTTGCAAACGAACTCCAAACACATGCGCATCTGGCTTATATGGGTCCTGGGGAATTGAACCTGGGTCCTTTGGCTTTGCAGGCAAATGTCTTAACCACTAAGCCATCTCTCCAGCCCTAATTTTCACTTTTAATAACACTAATGCATCGATGTTTTTATTATGTTTTGGCATCAGGGTAATGCTGAACTCTGAGGGCATGATGCTAAATATTCCAGCATTCTAAAAAAATGGTTTGGTGGAATTGGCATTCATTGTTCTGTAAACGTTTGATGGAATTCAATAGTTCCATTGACTGGGCTTTGAGTTTTGTTTCTGGGAAAACTTTCTAAACTATAAATGACATTTCTTTAGTAAACATATGTTTATTTAGGTTATCTCTTCTAGAATGAGTTTAAGTAGTGTTTGGTTTTCAAGACATTGTCCATTTGTTTCATAAAACCATTCATATTTCTTTATGTATTTATAGCACCTGTAGTGATGCCACCTAAAGATATTCCTGATATAGGTAATATGTGAATTCTTTTTTTAAGTTTATTTTATCTAATATATATTTAGATACTTAACAAATAGATTCTTCTTGTTTTATATTAGAGAGAGAGAGAGAGAGAGAGAGAGAGAGAGAGAGAGAGAGAGAGAGTTGATGTGTCAGGGCCTCAGCCACTGCAATCAAACGCCAGATGCTTGTACCACCTAGTGGGCATGTGCAGCCTTGCGCTTGCCTCACCTTTGTATGTCTGGCTTACGTGGGATCTGCAGAGTTGAATATGGGTCCTTAGGTTTCACAGGCAAGTGCTTTAACAGCTTGCCAGCCCAGTATGTGAATTCTTTATATGTCAGTCTTGCTAGGGATTTGTCAATTTTATTGATCTTCTCCAAAGAACCATCTTTAGTTATAGTTATTTTTCTCTATTACTTTTGTTTTCCATTTCATTAATTTTAGTTTCTTTACTATTTCCTCTTGTATACTTTGTCATTCTTTGGTTTGCTTTTTAATTTCTTCAGGTAGAAGCTAAGACTATTAGAAATTGGTTTACTTTTATAATGTAATAGCATAGTTTTATAAATTTCTATTTATTGCTATAAGTGGCTTTCTACAAAATTTGATACGTTGTGTTTTTCATTGCTATTCTGATTAACAATATTTTCTAATTAAAAATTATTCTTAGCCAGGCGTGGTGGTGCCTGCCTTTAATCCCAGCACTTGGGAGGCAGAGGTAGGAGGATCACCAAGAGTTACAGGCCATCCTGAGACTACATAGTGAATTCCAGGTCAGCCTGAGCTAGAGTGAGACCCTACCTTGGAAAACTGAAAAAAAAAAAAAAAAAAAACCAAAATAAAACAAAATTTATTCTTATGCCAGGCATGGTGGTACATGCCTTTAGTCCCAGCACTTGGGAAGCAGAGGTAGGAGGACTGCTGTGAGTTCAAGGCCACCCTGAGACTACATGAATTCCAGGTCAGTATGGGCTAGAGTGAGACTCTACCTTGAAAACCCCCCCCCCAAAAAAAACTTTGCTTATGAAATACTAAAAATTACATTATTTAATTTCTAAGTATTTAATGGATTTTCCAGAAATCTTTCTGGAATTTTTTAATCATACTCCATTGTGGTCAAAGGATATATTTCATATTCTTTGAATCATTTAAAATTTCTTGAGACTTGCTTGATGGCCTGTAATGTAACCTATCTTAGTAAGTGTTTCATGTCTGCTTTTAAATGACATATGTTTAGCTATTCTTTTGTTAATAGATTTAAATAAGCCAAATGAGTTGATTATATTGTTAAAGCTATACATAACTTTAACAACTTTTGGTCTAAATTTTATATCAATTATTTAAACAAAAATATTGAAATACATAATTGTGAGTTTGTCTATTTCTCTTTAAATTTCTATCAGTTTTCATTTATTTATTTGAAACTTTATTATTAGGTGCATATATCTAGGATGATGCTGTCTTATAGATTGGCACATTTGTTATTATGCTTGCATAACTTTCTATCTCTTGATAATTTTGTTCTGATGTCTACTGTGTGAGAATAGTGTTCTCATATAGTTCTACTGACTTTTTGTTTTATTATAATCATGATATATATATATTCCCATTCTTTTGTTTCTTCAAAGAAACTCCATAAATCAGAAGTCAAAAGGTAGAGCAATATTTTGAAAGCTCTGAAATTAAAAAAAAAAGCCAGTTGTCAACCCTAAGTTCTATACTGCTTGAAAATTTTTGTAAACATGAATGTGAATAAATATATTTCCATATTTTTTTCAGAATTTCAATAGATCTACACTATAGGAAATGTTGAAGGAACTTCTTCAAATAGAAAGAATATGTACATGATTCTAGATAGAATCTGTGCAAAGAAATGAGTTTTAGACACAGGAAAGCAGTGTTAGGAATGACCATAGCATTTAATGTTATTTCTATGAACTGTCCATAACTTGTACCTGTTCAGCCCTAACTATAAAGGTTTTAAATAGCTTTGGACAATATTTATAGTAGGTAAAACATATGGGAAGTATTTCACATTATACTTTGTTAAATGCTGTCAATTTTTTAAACACGGCAGCTTTTTCGAGCTGTATCTTTTACTTATGTGGTAATTTTCACCTCATATATGCAATTCATAGTCAACACTTTCTATCATAACACTTTCTATTAAGATATCTTTGCAAGTTTTTTTTTTTTTTGATTTTTCGAGGTAGGGTCTCAGTCTGATCCAGGCTGACCTGGAATTAACTATGGAGTCTCAGGGTAGCCTCGAACTCATGGTGATCCTCCTACCTCTGCCTCCCAAGTGCTGGGATTAAAGTCATGTGCCACCACGTCCAGCTTCTTTGCAAGTTTTTACAGAAACATATATCAAATGAGGAACAAAATTTACTACCACTCTGGGTGGCAATTAGAATGAATATACATGTAGTCTGTGTGTCTGTGTAGTGCTGTATATATGTATACATATGAGTGTATACACGTGTATGCACTTGCATGTGACTTGTGTGAACAGTTTCAGGGGCCATAATAGACTGCTGGGTGTCCTTGTATATCATTCTTCTATGTTGTTTCCTTGAGATGGAGTCTCTCACTGAACCTCGAGCTGGCATTTTCAGTCAGTCTGGCTGACTAGTGAGCCCCAGAGATTCTCCTATTTCCACCTCATTCTTGATTAGGGTTATAGGTGTTTATGATTACCTTTTATTTTTACAAGAGTGCTGGGGATTGAATTCAAATCCTCATACTTTATGGCAAACTCTGTTACCTGCTGAGTCATCTCCCCATCCCCACATGCAGTCTTAATTGAATACAGTTCAATCACACTTGATTTAAAAACTTATGCCTTGACATGTATGTATGTATGTATATATGTATGTATGGTGAACTTTCCATGGTATGTGTGGAATGTGTGGATAACCTCAAGGTATTTGTCCTATCCACAACAGGGTCTCCCTTGGTTTTGCTGCTGCATGTGCCAGTCTAGCTATTCCACAAGCTTTCAGATTCTCCAGACTCTACCTCCCATTGGCATAGACCCATTGGGATTAAAGATGTGTGTGCCACTTTTTTATGCAGGCTTTAGGGAATTGAACTCAAGCATCTTTAACTGCTGAGCCATCTCTCCAGTCCCTTGGCTTTTTTTTTTTTTTTTTTTTTTCCTGAGATGTTGTCTCATTCTAGCCTAGCCTGGCCTGGAATTCACTATGTAGTCTCAGGCTGACCTTGAACTCACAGCAATCGAGTGCTGGGATTAAAGGTATGTGCCACCACCCCTGGCTGGTTTCCCCACACACCAAGGTATTGCTATGTAGTCTAAGTTCTGGCCCAGGATCACCCTAAACTCATGATCTTCCTACCACCACTTATTAAGTGCTAGGATTACAGGTGTGTGTACCATCATGCCTGGCTTTTCTTTTTAAAACTGTTAATTTATTTATACATCTAACAGTAATTATTGAGTGCCAGGTACTGTTTTATGACCAGGAGACAGAACAATAAACACAGTGCCTACTTTCACATTCTTAGGGAAGGAGATGCAAAATAAACATTTTATGCACATATATTTATAATTTATTAAATGCTGGTAAGATGTAAAGAATATCAGCACAGGAGATTTAATTTTATGCTGAGCTGTTGTTGAATGCTTCTCTACTAAAGTGATCTTGAACACAGCCAGGGATAAGCTGAGGGAAGTCCTGAGGTATTAATGTGCTTGGCAAGCTATAGGAACAGGAAGGGTGTCAACTGGCTGGAGTAGAACAAATGTGGGGCAGAGGTGAAGGAAATGAGGGAGGTGGCAGGCCAGAGTATGGAATTCTGTTTAGTCTAAAGTGAAAGCTACTGAAGCATTGGGGGCAGGAAGAGGACTTAACCTGATGTCTTAAATGTATTGCTTTTGGTTAGAGACTAGAGTGCAGAGAGGCCAAGGAAGGAAGTCAGGACCTTGAAACAAGTTAAGTACTTGGCACACATGGAGAAGCTTTAGCCCATCTCCATGAGTCCTGTGCTCTGTCGCTGATCTAGTTATAAGATTTAGGAACAGCTCTCCTAAGTCACAGAACATTCTGGGTCTGTGGTTCTCCAAAATGACCTTTGTATTATTTGGTGGTTTGCCTGCAGAGCAAATCAGCATTTGGATCACAGTTTATTTTAATGTTGTTTAGTTATTCATTGCTGCATAATAAATATCCCAAAATTTAGTGGCTTAAAATAATGACATTTGGTTTGCTCACAAATCTGTCATTTTGGCAGTTTGCCATTCCATATCTACTCTGCTTCCCTTGGCTTCAGCTGAGAGGGCTGGAATCATCTGAACACTGGGTCACTCACATCTGGCAGCTGAAACTGGCTGTCAGCTGGGCCCTCAGCTGGGGCTGTGGTCAGCACTTATAAGCACATGTGACCTTTCCCTGTGGCTCCCTCACAGCATGGTGGATCGATTGTAAAGGGTCAGCATTCCAAAGGTGGCTGAGTTCCAAGGCAGAGCCAGGTGGAAACATTATCAGCTTTTCTAGACCAGGTTTGGAAGACATGCACCACTCCTTCTGTTGCCTCTTTCCAAAGTTAGTAAGTGAAAGTAAGGCTGGCCAATATTTAGAGAAAAATCACTTGCTACCTTTTGGTAAGAAGAACATTGAACTTCATGATGAGGGAAATTGAATTGGTAATGTAGATTACTTTAGTAACATCTCTAGGCCTAGAAAGTAAAAACTTTCTTTACTTGCCCTAAAGAGGAACCATAGAGACTTTGAAGAAAAGATTTTAAAAGGGCAGCTATAAATATTAATTACTGCAGAATAATATTAACAGCAATTTTATAATATTAAAAGCAATTCTAATTTTAGAAATATGAGTAATAGTTGGGCATGATGATACACAGTTATAATCCCAGTACTCAGGAGATGAAAACAGGGACATCTGGACTGCAGAGTCATCCTAAACTACATGGGAAGTTGAATGTCAGCATGGGCTGCAGATATAGACTGTCAGATGAAAGAAAAACAAAAAAGGAGGAGAAGGAGTAATAAGAAGGAGAAAGAGAGGAAAAGGAGGAAGAGAAGGAGGAGGAAAAAGAGTGAGTAGTATAGTAAGCTGAATTCCATTCAATAATAAAAATTAAGTTTTATATTAAGAAAAAAGAAATATAGGGAGTTGACATAATTTAAGATAAAATTAAGACAAAGGAATACTGAGGTAGTGTATGGCACAATGCAGGTCAGGCCCTGTCGTCGCCCAGTCTGACCAGCAGAATAAGGCAACGACCACAGGAACTCTTCTTGAAGCAGTTTATTCAGGAACCTTGAACAATCTTCTGACTGACTGACTGACTCACTCACTCACTGACTCACTCACTCACTCACTCACTCACTCACTCACTCACTCACTGACTGACTGACCCCGGGACAAGCCCGCCCAAAGCTTAAGAAGCCTTTGAACAGCCAACCCTGGTAAGCCACGTGGTGAATGCAGATAGGTCCACATATGCGGAAGCAAGCCTAGATCACGGCCCAAGCCAAATAAGGACTTGTTTATCCAGGAGAGCACTCGCCATCGGGAAGGCGGAAGGCAGAAGCCAGCGCCATCTTTAAGGCGTGGCACCTTGCAGCTCTCTACAAGGCCGTAGCCAGACCACATGCTAGAAGAAACCAGGAAGTGGCTTCTGTGGACGTGGCATCCTGCACAGGCCTGGCATGACAACAGCCACAGTCCCATGCTCGCAAGCAACCTGCTGCGAGATGATTTGCCTGGAGACAGGCTGTCATTGGTCACAAGAAGGGGACCACCCCATACAATGATTGGCCAGCCAAACCCTTTAAACCCCCTACACTTCCTTGAATAAAGGAGTTTGCAGCAGCTCTCCCTCTGCCTGCCTGCTCCCAGAGTCTGTTGTGACTCCACATCTCTCACTCCCTACCCGGCGGAGACCCTGCGGTCCCTCCTGGGCTGGCCCTAGGGGGGGACCCCAACGTCTGGCGCCTGAACAGGGACACGCTGCCCCCTCGGCATTGGTAAGATGCCCCCTCCTTGATCATCAGTGAGTAGTCCCCTTTCTGTTCTGTGTGCTGATGGCTGCCTGAGGATGAGCGGGAAGCCCCCTCCTCGCCCCTTTTCCTTTTGTTCGTCCTTTTTCCCGGCAGGAAGGTACACATCGCCACATGGTCCCGAAGCCTGTGTCGGCCCCTCCACTCTCGGTTCATCCTGGCAAAATCACATAAGAGTCTGATCCACCCAGTTTTGGAACCAAGGCAAGGCTGTTGGCTGAGATTCCCCGGAGACATCGTGTGGGCATACAGCCATGGAGTAACAACCCATGGAAGTCCCCCAATAAGCACAAGACATGTGGGTCCTAAACATTCTATCTGTATGTCTCAGCTGGCCCTGGCAGTAGGTGTTGTTTGCATGATTATCTTTTGGGCTATCATTTTTGATCTGGGTTATCATTTTCTCAGTCTCCTTGATTCAGGAGTGTCCCAGCCTAGCCCCCTCCCCCACAAACACCACCACACTGTAATGGGCAACCTCCCTCCCCATCATAAGACGCCACAATTGCAGGCTCTTAAGGCTCTCCTCCTGCAACATGGCTTAAAAGTGAAACAAAAGGACCTCCATGGCCTTTGGGATGAAACTCTTGTTTTAGCCCCATGGATTAATCCAGAGAACATCTGGGACACTTCCATTTGGTCCCGGGTTCTCTTCCTCGCAAGGAAACAGGAGGTTTACAAAGGGCACACCCCCCTGCCCCATTCTTTCCTATCCTCCTTGCCATAATTGCCAGCCTTAAAGGCTCCTCCATGGAGGAAGTCATTTACACCCATAACAAAAGCTGTAAGGAGGAACCAAAACTGGCTCTTCAAAGCTAGTCCCTCCCAGACCCCTCTTACAATGACAAGAAGGAAGACCAACCCTTTAATGATAAAAGACTGCCACCCTAACCAACCACTGCCTATGGCAGCTGCTTTCATAACCACCCCTCCCCCTTTTTACCCTTGGAAGGACCTCTGCCTGATCTGTCCTGGACACACCCAGGCAACTGCCAGTTCACTGACATGCCCCATTGCCCCACCCTTTGCTGCCTTCCCTGTTAAGTCAGGGCTGGATGCAACAGCCAAGCCCTGTACCCCACTCCCCTCTCTGATCTTGCTCTCATCCACAAGGTGGCCCAGGAATCTGGCATTGACTCCTACTTTGAACAAGTCCTTTTATAATGGGCCATCCACCTTCAGACTTATTGAACATGTTCACTCACACACTGGTCTGCCTGGCTTTATTGCTGATGGGAATTTGCAGGTAGACAAGTTTATTGCTGTCTCCTCCTTGCCACCTTTAGAACAAGCTAGACGTTTACACCAAAGTTTCCATCTATCACCCACTAACTTACAGACCTTATACCCTGAGCTTCTCACTTAGCCAATGCAAACATTTAACCTGTACCTGCATGGCATGTGCCCCCTAGCCCCCTTGGGCCCCCTACATCCTCAAGGAGTCAATCCTAGAGGCCTTACCCCAAATTCTATTTGGCAGATGGATGTTACCCACATATCTTCCTTTGGTAACCTCAAATATGTCCATGTCATTGTGGACACTTACTCTAAGCTTACTTTTGCTATTGCTCTCTCAGGGGAGAAGGCGTCCCATGTCATTAAAGCAACGAAAACTACCATGTTGGTCATGGGCATATCCTGGTCAATTAAAACTGATAATGGCCCTGCATACACATCTGCCCAATTCACATCCTTCATGGAATCTTGGGGAATCAAACACTCCCTTGGGATCCCCTAAAACCCACAAGGACAAGCCATAGTGGAGAGAACTAACTGGACCCTAAAGGAACTAATTGTAAAACAAAAGTCCATTATGTCTCCCAAGGATCCCCACTTGGCCCTGGTGGAAGCTCTCTTCACCCTCAATTTTCTCACCTTTAACGAGGCAGGACTTTCCCCAGCCTATAAACATTGGAGATCCCAACCAACCACAATACCTTTACTCTTAGTCTGATGGAAAGATCCTCTTACTAATATCTGGAAGGGACCCCCACCCTCTTTTAACACAGGGCCGAGGGTATGCTTGTGTCTTTCCAGAAACTTCACAGATCCCAATCTGGATCCCTGCCAGAAACATCCATCCAGCCACTGACTCGGGGATCAGCCTTGATGATAAACCCCTCAGGCCGAATATGGGACTGTAAACTTATTCCCCCTTTCTTTTTTTTTTTTTTTTTTTTTTTTTTTTTTTTTGGTTTTTGCGAGGTAGGGTCTCACTCTGGTCCAGGCTGACTTGGCTCAGGGTGGCCTTGAACTCTCAGTGATCCTCCTACCTCTGCCTCCCAAGTGCTGGGATTAAAGGTGTGCACCACCACGCCCGGCTTCCCTTTCTCCTTTTATCTCCTTTTCTCCCTACTACCACTTCCCAGAAACCATTTTGGACAATTTTTCTTAGGCCATACTTGCTTGGTGCAGTGGACCCAGGTTCCCACACTTTTCCTAGGCTTCATTTTAGCCACTCTATTTCACTGTATTCCTCCTCCTTCAAGCAAGTACTTCTCTTTAGCCATACCTTTGCTTTTTTGCTTATTAATGCCTCTTATGGTAATGCTACCCTCCAACCAGCCATAAATTCCTTTACAACTCCTTTGATTGCATTGATCTACTACCATTAAGAACACTCAATTCTACCAATTATGGTGCTAAGGGTGAGCTCACGATAGTCCCCCAACAACCTGTTTATGTTAAAACCCCCTATTATTTTGTCTTGGTCCCAACACTCAATGCCTCTTCTTTTTACTCTTTTCTGGGGGCTTTCTCAACTACTCCCTCTTTAGTTGTAGACTGAACCCTTGCATGACTATTCATGCTGACCTCCATGTTATCGTTAGGCACCAATTTGCTTTGCAGCTGTTTCTCCTGATGATAACTTTACATTTCTTCGACCCTCTCTCCCTTCTTATCCTGGTGGGAATCCCAGTTATTCTCGCCATATGCTGATCCTTTTCAGATGTCTAGAACTTTTGCTCAGTGCATACACGCCATCCAAACAAACCAGGTTCTACTACAGGGAGCCATTTATCAATTAGAAGAGGCAACCCCTCGTGAATCACCATATGATATCTTATCTGCCATTTCTCATTTGTAAACCTATCCTACCCCAGTCTTTTTTAGGTTCTATAGTTGATTCTTGCTTTCTGGGACCACCACTTGGCCCTCTCATGCCTCCTAGGTGGGTTTTCTCACCAGGATGGTGGGTAGTCAATGATGGTTAAGACCCCAGGAGATGGGGCAACCTAAGAGAGACACTGTTGCATGTGATGATCCCTTGGGGCCTGGGGTCAACAATGGCTTGTCAAAGAACCATGCCTCCCAAGGTTGCCAATAATAAAAACAAAAAGGAGGATACGTATGGCACAATGCAGGTCAGGACCTAGCCAGACCGCATGCTAAAAGAAACCAGGGCCGGGCGTGGTGGCACATGCCTTTAATCCCAGCACTCGGGAGGCAGAGGCAGGAGGATCGCCGAGAGTTCGAGGCCACCCTGAGACTACATAGTGAATTCCAGGTCAGCCTGAGCTAGAGTGAGACCCTATCTCGAAAAACCAAAAAAAAAAAAAAAAAAAAAAAAAAAAGGAAACCAGGAAGTGGCTTCTGTGGACATGGCATCCTGCACAGGCCTGGCGTGACAACAGCTACAGTCCCATGCTCGCAAGCAACATGCTGCGAGATGATCTGCCCGGAGACAGGCTGTCATTGGTCACAAAAAGGGGACCACCCCATACAATGATTGACCAGTCAAACCCTTTAAACTCCCTACACTTCCTTGAATAAAGGAGTTTGCATCAGCTTGCCCTCTGCCTGCTTCCACCCAATTCCCATAGTCTGTATTATGACTCCACGCCTCTCATCCCCTACCTGGCAGAGACCCTGCGGTCCCTCTTGGGCTGGCCCTAGGGGGGACCCCAACAAGGAAGTACAAGGCACATCAGAGAACTAAAACTATGGATAGACATTTAGTTGAAATTATGACTTAAACAAATGGAAATCAATGCCTTTGCTTTTGGTAATGTATAAGGGCTATTCACAGTACAGAACACAAAATAATTCAAAGTAAAAAGTCAATTATATTTCCTTAGGTGCATGAGTGACATGCATGGAAACAAAGACACCCATTCCAGGCAAAAAAGGAAATAAGAAGAATCTATGAATCCAAAAGTTAGCTCCACCTAGTAACAGCTCATAGGGAGCCATCTGCCAATCCATGGTGTCCTAAAGGATTTGTTTACTGGCCATTGTGTGAGGGATGGACAACCAAGCCCAAGACATGAGCAAGGTAAGAGCTGGATATGTATTACTTTAGGAACCTGGACCCTTAAGAAGTGATATATTCAAAGAAAGGCTACATAAAGCAAAAAACAAAACACCAAAATAACAACAAAAGCCCTCTAGCAGAACGAGATAGTAAGAACATTAACTTGTTTCAGTGTTAACTTTGGATAAAGTGATTAAAAATAGTTTTACCTGAATTTTACTTATTTTAAATTTGTTTTCTATAGATTTTGGGCATGAATTTCTACTATCTCTGTGGTCTATCCCCATGTCCCAAAAAACTAGATAGGTAGATTTCATAGCATTTAAAAAAATATTTTATTTATTTTTCAGAGAGAGAGAGAGAGAGAGAGACAAAGAGAGAGAGAGAGAGAGAGAGAGAGAGAGAGAGAGAGAGAGAGAATGTGCATGCCAGGACCTCCAGCCACTGCAAATGAACTCCAGATGCATGCACCACCTTGTGCATCTGGCTTACATGGGTCTTGGGGAATTGAACCAAAGTCCTTTGGCTTTTCAGGCAAACTCCTTAACCGCTAAACCATCTCTCCAGCCAACACTTTTTTTAAAGTCATGCTGTTCTTTAATAAAGGAACTGTTCTAAAATCATGTAATCAGACTATAGAGATGGCTCAGTGTGTAAAGCACTTGCCTGCAAAACCTAACGACCCAATTTTGATTTGTTAGTTCCCAAGCAAAGCCTGATGCACAAAGTGATGCATGCATCTGGAATTTGTCTGCAGTGGCTGGAGGCCCTAGTACACCTATTCTCTCCCTCCTCCACCTCTCTTTGCTGGGCATGGTGGCACATGCCTTTAATTTGAGCATTCAGGAAGCAGAGGTAGGAGAATCTCTGTGAGTTTGAGGCCAGCCTGAGAGTACATAGTGAATTCCAGGTGAACCTGGACTATAGCAAGACCCTACCTCAAAAAACTAACTAAATGAATGAATGTAGTAATATTTTAAACCCACTACTTCTATGTAATTTTTCATTTGTTTTTATTGATAATTTAATAAATGTATGTAACATATTTTGAGCACAGTCCCCTCTCATTACCTTCTCTTATTCCCCTTCCCATCCTGCTGCCATCTAACCCCTTCCTTTTTCCACCTAGACCCTTTTCGACTTTGATGTCTTTGTTTTTACTTGTGTGTGTGAGAGAGAGAGGGAGAGAAAGAGAGGGAGAGGGAGAGGGAGAGAGACCCACTGAGTTTGGTTAGGGTTCCCTACATGAGCCTGGGTAGGAGATTATTTACCAGAGCATAAGCACTTTTTTTTTTTTTTTTTTTTTGAGGTAGAGTTTCACTCTAGCTCAGGCTGACCTGGAATTCACTATGTAGTGTCATGGTGGCCTTGAACTCATAGCGATTCTCCTACCTCTGCCTCCCAAGTGCTGGGATTAAAGGCATGTGCCACCACCCCCAGCTTTTGATAAGCTTTTTTTTTTTTTTTTTGGAGAGAGACACAGAGAGAGAGGGAGAGGAAGACAGAGATGGGCGTGCCAGCAGCCTCTCAGCTCCTGTGAACAAAATCCAGATGTGTGCACCCCCTTGTGGTCAAGTGTGGCATTGCACCCTTGTGTCACTGCATCTGTCTAAATGTGGGACCTGGAGATTGGAACTGCTGGAGATTGGAACCAGCGTTCTTAGGCTTAGGAGGCAGGCACCTTAACCACTAAGCCATCTCTCCAGCCCTTGATAAGCACTTTTTAGAAGTAAACTCACATCCTTTTTTAAGCTCATCTTAAACTCAATTAATTGACACGTGCAAAACTCCAATAAGCACAAGTTTGTAGCAAAAAAAAAAAAATTATGTTAGTAAATACTTCAATGCCTAAAGATGTTTGGCAAATGTACTCCCAGGAACACTTTTACTCTCCAAATACTATCTTAAATGTCATTTAATAACACATGAGTTATAGTTTCTTAAATAAATTTTATTTATATTTGCAAGGAGAGAGAGAGACCAAGACACACACACACACACACACACACACACACACACACACACAGAGAGAGAGAGAGAGAGAAAATGGGTGCACCAGGACCTCTAGCCACTGCATATGAACTCCAGATGCATGCACCACTTTGTGCATTTGGCTTTACATGGATACTGAGGAATCAAACCTGGGTTGTTAAGCTTTGTGGGCAAGTGCCTTAACCACTGAGAAATCTCTGTAGTGCAAGTCATAGCTTTATATTTGCAGAAGTTTTGGTACTAAAACTTTAAACCCTTGGGAGTGATGTCATTAATTAATAAAATTCTCCTTGCAAAAATGTAAATTTAGAAGAATTAATGTCAGAATTGTAACATTGAGATAAACATTTGCATCAGAGCAATCAGATTTCAGATGTTGCATCAAACAACAAGCCGAACACTTCACACTGTATTTTTAAACCTTCTAAGAGACTAAATGATGCATAATTTATTGTAACTCTGAGCTTGCTACTCATTATGTAGTGCTAGCCAGCAAACACTGGGGGACACATACAAGCCATAAGGCTTTTTCTTAGTTTTCTTTTTCATTGTTTTGGGTTTGACTTTTCCAAATACTTTCTGGGACTTCAACTGAAAATGGTAACACAACTTCATATTTCATTTGGATCCTATGGATGTTATATAACATTAGATCCTTTAAGCCACACCAGCAACAGTAAGGCAGTTGAATCAGAAAGTAATTGAAGTATTCCTCTGTTGGGTTGAGTAAGGGGCTTTCTGTGCTAGGGAGACAGACATACTGGTGTGATGAATTTCAGAGGCAAGATCCAGGTCTCTAGGGCAGCTGTTAGATATCCATATCAGAAAATCCCATTGAAGCTGAACAAACAGAGAGTGCATGGGATCGAGACTGTGTGCTCTGCCAGATGCCAACGTAGATTTTGTTGCTAACATACAGGCATGGAAACTATTTCCCAGACAGAATCCACTGTCAGTTCTGACTTTGGTGCCAGAAATTCAGACCAAAAGCTGGGCATGGTGGTGCATGCCTTTAATCCCAGCACTCGGGAGACAGAGGTAGGAGGATCACTGAGAGTTTGAGGCCACCCTGAGACTACATAGTGAATTTCAGGTCAACCTGAGCCAGAGTGAAAAACTAAAACCCTATCTTGAAAAACAAAAAAAAAAAAAAAAAAAAAAAAAAAAAAAAGAAAATTCAGACCAAAGAGTGGAAAAACTAGAAAATTTAAGACTTTTTATACATGGAATTGATGTGAAGTGGAGAGAGGGATTTCAAAGAAGACTTCATGAGTGGTGGCCTCATGAAGGCAATTCCAAAAAAAAAAAAAAAAAAAGACATGAGTGCTCCAAATGGTCTGGGAGAAATAGAGTACATCTGCTCCAACTTTTCCTTCACACCCTCACATATGGAATTATAAGGTTAAAGTTAACCTCCTCATGGGCCCCTTTACCCAAGAAACTCAAGTCCACAGATGTGATACTTGAGACCAATGACCTGGGTAACACAGGCCTTGGTCTCTTTTGCCATAGTGAAATGACTGGTTAGAATCTCGTGGATGTGGGTTTTAGCCTTTCCTGATGAGTTTCATGGGCTTTATTAGGGAAACCCTATTAAAAAAAAAAAAAAAAAACTGATGATTCTATTGTAAAGTGCTGCAGCAGTGGTCATGTTGATCCTGGAATCTGTTTGTTGTATACTTGACTGTGAGACTTGCATTCGTATTTATGCATCATGATGAACTTCTGGCATTTGGGAAAAGTAAATACATGAAATGTTTGGGGTGAGAGAAACTGATTTGTATAGGCACTGAAGATTCTACGTTAATTTCAGTGGGTGGCTAGTTTTCATACTATAGATTACTGAAGGTTGTCACTGTATTAGCCATGTCCCCAAACACAGAATAGTGCTCTGCAATCCCAACACTTGGGAGGTGAAGGCAGGAGGATCTGGAATTTAAGATCATCCTCAGTTACTTAGTATGCATAAGGCCAGCCTGAGCTACATGAGACCCTATCTCAGAAAACCTTAAACAAACAAAATCTCACCATGGGAAAGCAATAGAAAAACAACAAATTTATTTAAAAATAGTTTTATCTGACATAGGACTCTTTAGAAATGATGATGCACAGAAATCAGGAAAGCTGTATTTTTATGCTTAGGTTTAACAGTTGTGTAAAAGTATGGCTAGAGAAAAGGGATATGATCCCATGGCAATGACCTAGGATGACCTAGCAAGGCCTGTGCATTCAGATTCTTCTTGGAAACACATTCCTGTGTAATGTTCCTTCCCTGGCATGTAGGGCAGACACCTACCACAAGAAGATCTTTAAGAGGTTAAAGACTTCAGTTTCTAGCTTTATATATCTACTCAGTTTACCAATATGCCATATTTCGGAGCACTGTGTTCTGAGCTTTGGTACTGCCTGTATCACTCATCTTGGGATGAATACATGTTCTCTTCAATGCATAGGTATTAACGCGAGGAGCTTTTTTTTTTTTTTTTTTTAACGTTATGTGTGTGGCCTCTGCAGTGAAATACTGCAACTCATGATGATGTGTGAAATCTTTTTAAAAACTAACAAATGTTTGCTCAACTATCCAAATCAGCACAAGCATGGATTTAAAAACAAGAGGACATTTAAAAAAGTTGAAAAGTATTCTGGAAGTTGGGCGATTCACAGTCAGTTACCACTAGATGGAGGTAGTGATTTTACTGTGAAAGAATATGAAGCTTTTTCTTTGAAGAATCATGAATGCTTGCCTAGCCCTCTGATAGTCATTGTTAGCAACCTACCAGCTTGTCCATGTCTTCAAGTAGATTGATCTTCATCAGGTTGTAAGAGGGATTCTCTATCTTCCTCTTTGAATTCCCACCCATGCAAAAGGTAGAACAAAAAAAGAAATTAGATGTGACTACTGAATAATGAAACAGACTAAATGAATGGCTTAAATCTACCTCTAGACTCAGGACAAACTTTTATGTGATTTTATTGTACACGAGCATAATTAATGTCTTTATACAGAAACAAAATCAGTGTGTGATGTGTCATAGACACAGAATTCATTGTCTTTCTGAATAACATGCCTTTTGGCTGCTTTTGTTGCTATTGTTACATGTTTATAACATGACTACATTTTAGACATCAAGTACAAATACTTTTGCTCTCAGTGACTTTTGTTTTGAAAAGCCCTATTTTGAGGTTTTTTTTTTTTTTTTAAAAGGGTAAACTTGAAACTCAGAAAAATATAGAACCTATGCAACTGTGAATATCGCCTTTCTCTAAGGGTAAAATTGATATCATTGCAATTGGTTAGAACATGAAACCCTTTTCCTTTCTTTTCTTCCTTTTTTCTTGAGTAAATGTTGTTACTTATCTATAACTGTAGCAGAAATGTTAGAATTATCATAAATGAGCTTTTGCGCATGCTGTTATTCCATCTTCTGTAAAAAAATTTCAATCATATTCTTAATGTTTCTGTTTCCAAGCCAACTGTTTAATGCTCAGGGCTTTATTTCAGACTGTAGTTCAGACTATTCATTTATGCTAACAGTAGAGCTCGAACAATACTGTAAATTAAAGAAAATGTAATTTTGGGATTTGTCTTATAATTTACCATTTTCAAAAAGCACTCTCTGGAGAAATTAATAGCTTAAATATTACTGGAATAATGAGGATCAAGTTTGAGGAAAATATAGCTTGAAAGTCTATTACTGAAAATGATGGAAATAGGCATTTTTGTATTGCTATCTGAGCAAATATAATAGCATACCATTTATCTCTAATTATTCCCAAGGAAAAGAATAAGAAGCAGTGAAAAAACAAAGATTTAAATGGATCTGTTATTCTCCTGCTTTCCCTCACCTAGTCTTTCTGTTATAAATATTAACAAAAATCAGCAAATAGAACCAGAGAGTAAAAACAGAAGGCTGATACATTCTTTGGGTCAACAAAGAACTTCTATGCAGCACATTGAAAAATCCTGGGCCTATTATCCTAGGAGAATATCCTCACAGATAATCCAAATGTTCATTTTCAAATCCATTCATGTTCAATGAAGTGTATGATTTTCCTATTCAAGTTAAAGAAAGCCAGATTGAGAATTTATCTAAATTCAGCAAATTATATTTGGTCAAGCATTGTCCTTGGCACAAATATTCTCCAGATCTAAAGTCTTCATACTTTTAATAGGCTAAGTTACAGGGGCCATTGTTTGCAAAAATGGAAAGTTTAATTGCCCAGATATACAGTGTGATGACTAGACCTTTATATTTTGTGTTGTTTCTTCCTTTCCAAATAAATGGTTGGGTTTATTCAACAAGTGAATTCTACAGAGGTAAAACAGGGACAAACAGTATGGAATGGCTCAGTGAGATTAATTTGTATCTGAGTTCAGCTTTGTGAAGCTTTCTGAATGGCAGGCCACTGCTGATGGCCATTTGTGCTGTATGTCTTATGGCACAGTCAGCGTTTGGGCTAGATAGCTTCACATAGCCCAGTTAGCTTTTTAAAAAATGTTTTTTATTTATTTGAGAGAGAGTTAGAGACAGAGAGAAAGATCCAGACAGAGAGAGAGTGAGTATGGGCACGCCAGGGTCTCTTACCACTGCAAACAAACTCCAGATGCATGTGCCACTTAGTGCATCTGGCTTTATGTGGGTACTAGAGAATCAAACCGGGGCTGTCAGGCTTTGTCAGCAAGCACCTTTGGCTGCTGAGCCATCTCTCCAGACTCCAATTAACATTTAAATTATGCCACAAGGTATTGATATATTGTCCTATTACACTTGTACCTGTGATCTGGGATCTTTGATGCTTCATTTATAACCACCTTCCCAGGTTTTGAGAAAGACCTCTTTCCCTTATAAATGTAGGGATATGAGGCAGAAAAGAAACAGGCAGAAGTTTTATACCTCCTAATGTCAGTCTGGATGATCCCCTAAGCTTTGTAGGCTTCATGCCCCATATCAATACAATTACATAAACCTTACCTGTAAGCCAAATCACTTCACACACCCACTGGCAAAAATATAACAATAAAGCTATTTTTATGATTTTTTCCTTCAAAGTAATTATATATAGCTGAGAAACTAAACTACATTCAAACCAATGTAACTTCAAACATTCTTTTTTCCCTTATGAAACTTGTTAGCTTGCACTATACCAAATTTTTGGAAATGTTTTTCCATTTTCTATTTATTGTTTGTGTGCATGTTTGTGTGTATATGTGAGTACAAGTGCACACATATGGAGGTCAGAGGACAACTCTTGGGCCTATCCTTCCCTTGTACCTCAGCTGAGGCAGGGTTTTTCTCTCTAATTCTTGTTCTTCGGTGGTGTGTTTTTTTTTTTCAAGGTAGGGTCTCACTCTAGCCCAAGCTTACCTGGAATTCACTATGTAGTCCCATGGTGGCCTTGAACTCACAGAGATCCTCCTACTTCTGCCTCCTGAGTGTGGGATTAAAGACGTGTGCCACCACACCTGACTGTGGTAGTTCTTTGATGCTCTCACCATGAGCTTCCTGGAAATTTTTCCGTCTCCACCTCCCATCTCACCTTCAATATGTGGGGATTACAGAAGTTCTGCCATGGCTTCTGGCTTTTTACATGAGGCCTGGGGATGAAACTTGGGTGTACAGCTTGAGTGGGAGCATTATATCCACTGAGCCATTTCCCCAGTCTTATATTGATTTTTTAAAGTGAAAGAAAAACTATTTATAGTAGAGAGATAAAATGCATTCCTCATGTTTCAGGAGATATCTTTAGGAAAAACATGAAGAAAGCAAATATCATTAGAATGCTGCTTAACAGATAGTGGGTGCTCAGGGAGCACCCATTAAAACACTCTTTTTTTGTTTTGTTTTGTTTTGTTTTTCAAGGTAGGGTCTCACTCTAGCTCAGGCTGACCTGGACTTCACTCTGTAGTCTCAGGGAGGCCTCGAACTGATGGCGATCCTCCTACCTCTGCCTCCCGAATGCTGGGATTAGAGGCGTGCGCCACCATGCCCGGCTTGCAAAACACTCTTGTGGATAATTTACTTTCAAAATAAAAACATCCAGATTTTAAATGATAAAGGTATCCTTAAAATATAATTTTTCTACAATAAATGTAAATGCCGGTAAAACTTCCCTAAGTTAGGGAAATAAAGATAATTTTTTAATTTTATAGTTAGCTAGCTTTAACAATGAGTTTACTTGACTTCTGATCATTTAAAGCATTTAGTGATAGAAAACGAAGTTATGTAACCTCAGAGGGCATGGGTTTGTGTCCAACTCAGGTTGCCACAGAAAGTTGATACCATTTGACAAGTGCTTTGTGAAATGAGCTGGTCTCAGTCCAGTGGACAGATGTCCATATTACAAAATGCTCTAATTGGCAGTCTGAGTAGGGGAGCCAAGAATTGAATGGGCCTGGACTCTGAACCCTCTTATCACTCTCTAGAGGGGTGGACAGAGGTTTACTCCTAAAGGAAGCTCCTAATGCTGGAGGCAAGTGTATACATTTTCTGGATAAACAGAGTACTATGTGCTTCAAAGTTGTCAATCTAACTTTTCAACATATTTAAGCACTTTTAATAAAAAGTTTTAAGTTGAGGAAAATGTTTATTATTTTTTGCTATAAATGTATTATGCTGTTCAAGAACAACCCAGAGCAGGACAGTAAAGTGGTAACAACAAATTTATTGTAAGAATGATGGCAGTAGGGAGAAAAGGCTTTATGTCAGCAGTGGGCTTGATTCTGAATACAGTGTGGGCAATTGGGGATTTATAGCCAAGGAACAGAGCATTGGCTCGTGGATGGAAATTACTAATGAGAAAAATCAGGGCAACATGGTGATTTCTGGCTACAGCTTACAGAATTCTTTCGGGGGGATGATCTGATATTGTCTGGGGACTGGTGGAAAAAACAGTAATTGGATCAAATGTCCAGAGTAGTGAGAATAAGGATGGAGAACATTTTACTAAACTTACTTTGAAGGTTTTTTTTTCTAGATGCAAGTAAAACTAAGACTAACCTGAAAGCCTAAATGCTGAGGCCTGGTTGAAATTTCAGAGAAGCCTGGCTAAAAGTTGAATCAACACACGTCCACTTCTCATATAAAACATGAACTGTTGTCAGGTTTCAAAGTACCACTCATCAACTTAGCACAGCACATGCCATGAAAGCTAGCCAATACTTGAACTCAAGAGTATTTTTCTGGTGAATCAAAATGAGCCATAGCATAGTTTTTTCTGAGTACCATGGAATCAGCCAATTCCCAAACCAGGGACTCATTGGACATACCTTTCTAGAACTAATGATATGGAATGCTTGTTCAGGGTCTTTATGTTAGATAGCCACAAAGGACTGCATATCTCATACAGATTTAGCAGCTATGAACAAAAACCACTGTCTGTATAAGTCTGTACACTTAAAATTCTAAGCTTTGGTCTTGATTTTCTTGGGAGAGTTCATTT
This sequence comes from Orientallactaga sibirica, assembly GCA_036365145.1. Lineage (NCBI taxonomy): Eukaryota > Metazoa > Chordata > Mammalia > Rodentia > Dipodidae > Orientallactaga > Orientallactaga sibirica. Next base: position 4,444,631 of record JAEOAD010000059.1, read on the forward strand.
ACATATGATGGTACACAGAACACTGCCAGTTCTACAAGTTTTCTGTTAAAAATAAATAAGCAAGGCTGGAGAGATGGCTAAGTGGCTAAAAGCACACTTCCTTTGCACACATGAGATCTGAGGAGATGTGAGAGACTACCTGAGTTCAATCCCCAGGACCCACACAAATAGCTGGGTAAGTCCTATAGGGGACGGAGATCAGAGAATCACTAGGGTTCATGAAAAATCTCTGAGATCAGTAAGAGACTCTAGTTCAAATAAGAGTGGGTAGAAGAAAGATGGAGTGGGGCACTCAACACTCGGCTTTAGCCATTGCAAGTGAGTGTGTCCTGCTGTAGGTAAGCACATGTGGCACTCCAAGGCTACATACACCAGACACACATGCACACGCAAGCACACACACACAACATATACATTACACACAAACAAAAGCAAAGAAACAAATAACTTTTCCATCCTCCTGCCAAACCACTGAAAAGTATACGCAACAGAAATATTGTGCATATGTGTTTGGAAGATAGGGAGGAAGATTCCAAAGTCACTTAAATTTGGGAAACATTTGCTAAATGATGCTAAATAGATTTATTTATGCAAAATTCACAGAACTTTTAGAATGCAAATGTGTCTTTTGGCTTTCAGAAGACAGAACATGTAGCATTTCATATGATACCTATTAATACTGTAGGAAACTAGTGTTTCAAGGAATATGTATTGAGAAAAGCTCTTCTCAGCTTTTTAAAGTTTGGTGTATGCTAATAGCTAATTATAGCCTGGAAGCAGGTAACAGAATTTGTTACCTGGAACTACTGGAGAACAACTGTTTTCCCATAATCATGCTGACACCAAAACACTTAAAAAAAAACAAAACCTTCCTCAGAATGGAAAATAACTTGTTGTTTGAGACATTTTGAAGATTTTTCAGTAGTGCATTGCTCTTGGTAAACCTTCCTGAGTAAATATTGGGGACAATACAATTTTCTATTATTCATTTTCTTGGAAATATTATTTAATGAGTGAGCACAGTTCAAGTTGTTTGGTGCCTTTTTTTCTTGAAACTTGAAGTGTCCCACTGTTTAGGATTGTCACTGAAGGATAGACAATAAGAATATTTGTGAGCTGTACAGTTGCACAATGGACAATAGAAATGGCATTGTGAAAGGGTAACTAAAAGTACTGGCTTGCAGATGACAGGGCTATTGGATCTGCAAAGCTGAGGCCAGTTGTTCTCAATATTGTCTACCTATTAGAATCGGTTGTTTTTCTTCTGGGGTAGTCTCACTCTGGTCTGGGCTGGAACTCACTCTGTAGCCCAGGTGAAATTAACTCATGGTGATCCTCCTACCCGGGCCTCCCAAGTATTGGGATTAAAGACATGTGCCACCATGTCTAGAATCCGTTTTGAAAAACAGAATCATTGGTGCCTGGGTTCTACCCTCAGGGGACTCGAACTGATTTGGGGAGCAATCAAGTCATGGAAATTTCTAGAATCTTTCAGGAAACTGTACATGCAGCCAAGTTTAGGAATCACTCACTACCTTGGAATATTTCAGGTTTTGCCTAAACTCATATACTTATTTATTTATCTATTTTTCTGGACTTATGTTTTATTTTTAACTTTTTTGACAATTTTCATACATGTACATAAGATATTTAGATCATAATCTCCTATTACCTTCTCTTGTTTCCTCCCACTCAAACTCTTATATCCAACTTGACTCTCTTATTTATTTATTTATTTATTTATTTATTTATTTATTTATTTATTTATTTTTTAAGGTAGGGTCTCACGCTAGTTCAGGCTGACCTGGAATTCACTATGTAGTCTCAGGGTGGCCTCGAACTCACAGTGATTCTCCTACCTCTGCCTCCTGAGTGCACCACCATGCCCTCTCTTATATTTTGATAGGATTTTTGGCCCTCCTTTATCATCCATGAGGGAATGTTGATGGGCCCAATATTGTGCAGGTTTTTTTTTTTTTTTTTTTTTTTTTTTTTTAACCACTAAACTATCTCCCCAGCTCTATATTTTCCTTTACAAAATCATTCAGGTATTCTAGTTCTTTTGTTTTTCTGTGTACTTTTTTTTTTTTTTAAACAAAAAATCATCTTATGGGCTAAAGAGATGGCTCAACAGTTAAGTCACTTGCCTGCAGAGAGATGGCCTTGGTTAAATTCCCCAGTACCCATGTAAAGCCAGATTTGTTCAGGTCTTATATAATTAATATCAGCTACTGTGAGGTCATAAATACAGCAGCCACTTATGTCCAGAAAATAGTTTCCAAAGCACTCCTCCCCATCCTCTGGGTCTTACATTCTTTCCTCATCCTCTTCTGAAATGTTCCTCAAGCCTTTGAGGGTGAGGTAGAGATGTCTTATTTAGCACTGACTTCTTAACTGTCATTAATTCTAAGTACTTTAATGAGTTTTTAGTTTCCCCACTAGGCACTGCTACCTGCAAAAAGAAACCTTTCTGACCAAAGGAAAGAGAAGAATTAACTTGTGCTTATGGGTATAGCTATAAATATCTAGAAGGTACTTTGATGGACACAATATTATCCATTTACTCAAACCCAATAGTTAAGCTGGTACATTCTTACTAACAATGTCAATAGGCTTCTAACTACCAATCAGGAGGCTTAAGAATAATGTCATCTGTGCTGGAACCACTTGCTAAGTCTAATTCCTGCCTACTCTGATACCCAGGCCATGTTCTCATCACCAGATACACAACTTCCCATAAAAATCAGAAAATTATATAAGATATCAGGGCAAAAAAACAACCTCTTAATTTAAAAGTCAGTGTATTAATTGTAAGAGGGCCTGAAAATTCATTGAAAGTAAGTGTAATTATATAACTTTATGTGGTCCACAACCATTTCTAGGTAGACAAATAATTTCTCTCAATCTTGATACAGGTATGGCCTTCAAGAATACTTTTACTGAATACATTGCTAGCTCACATAATGTTATAGCACAAACACTCAGGCTAGAGGATTCTCATGATATAAATGTACCTGGTGAAACTCGTAACAGTAATATGTGAGTAGTAGAGGAGAAGTAACACTGGAAATGCGTCAAGCCAATCTTAGCTTGTGAAAATTCCTCTGGTCATCATTTGTGGGAAATTGTTGGCTTAGGTTGTCACTGACTCCAAAAATCTTGAATGTCTGTCCTGTCAGGTATGTATTTGATAATGTAACAAGGACAGTTACAGGTACAGCATACATCTTTCTCTATTGACAGAAGTTGCATGAGATAGGATGCATCTCATGTTTTTGTGTTTATAGTACATAAACCTGTAGCACTGCTATTATTCTTTTCATAGACATTGTCAAATAATTGCCACATGAAGAAAGATTACAAAAATATGAAGCCCCCAAAATATAAGGGGAAGTATTATGGAGGCAAATCAGGCAGTTAACTCTTGAAAATAATGTTTTTCCCCCCCTTTGGTACTTAAGATACCTATGGTGTGTTTCAGCTTTATAAAATTTAAACTTATTTTGATTGGTTTCAATCAAACAATTATAAATATTTACTTTCATACTTAAGTATATACTATATGAGCTTCAGACACCACAAAAGCTATATCTATCCTTGATATACTGCTCATAAAATGGAGTAAATTTCCCTATTGCTAAATATACCACATGGTTAGGCTGCAGGTCACTGAGAAATCAAGCTGGATCTGAATTGAAGCCTCCTCTCTCTTGACTAGCTGTCATGATGCTGAAAAGACATGTGGCTATTGGGGGAGAAAAGTCATCAACAGTTTAACCAGCAGTAGACTCTGCAAGCTTCATAGCTGGCCATCTAGGTCAAATGTGGCAACTGGCATATTGGTGGTATGTCTGTTATGGGGGAAACCGTCTGTTCTCTGATTGAATTTGAGGTGCTTTCCACTCAAGGAAGTTCATGCTTAGGACTGAAAACCTACTCAAAAGCCTATAGCTGAGGAGGTGGGGGGGGAGTTGGGAGAACTACTACTGTTGTTTGGATAAATGGATATATTATGCCCACCAAACTGCTCTCTAAAGAATTTTGCTTACATCCATATATTAATGCTACTTTCATGTTTGGTTAGAGAATCTTCTATTTTCAGATAACAGTCACCACAGGGAAGACTCAAAAGTCACTATAATGCTGAGAGAAGTGACAGTGGAGTATTCAGCAGTAAGTGAAGCATCTCTATCACACCCAAGTTTCAGGGACCGTTGAGGAAGAGGTGGTGTAAAGAATGTAAGAACCAAAGGAAAAGGAGGAGTTCTTTGCAATACTGTCTTCCAGACATGAAGTGACCATGGTATTCATAACTTAGTAGTGGCTGACACTATCTACACAAGACCTGGGGGAAAATGGTGAAATTAAAATAGAATAGGGACTAGTTGCAAAGAAGAAGGAATTAAATGGAGAGGGCAATAGGGTAAAGAGGACAAGGGAGCATGGTGGGAGAGAATTATGATCATGGCATATTGTACATATGTATGGAGATTGTCAATAATAGTTAAAAATGGGTGAAAAGAGTATTATTTTAGGTTCCTATTATATCAATTTAGCATGATATAGGCAAAAAGAAAAACCTAAAAATGATCCTCTCTCTTTCTTATCCTCTCTAGAACTTAAGAGCAACCTTTGGTTGATAAGAGCTAACTTAAAAAAAACAAACATGGAAGATCTTCAGAAAAGGATGTGTTTGAATGAAGAAGGGAACTAAAACAAAGTAAAAGGTTAGACATAAGAAAGACAAAGGAAAAATGAAAACAAGATGGTGAAATTTGTCAAGGAGAAGAAAGATAAGGCAAGACAGAAATAAAAAAGAAGCGTTAAGGCTGAGATGGCTTAGCTTTTAAGGCAATTGCCTGTGAAGCCTAAGGACCCATGTTCAATTCTCCAGATCTCATGTAAGCCAGATGCACAAAGGTGACAAAAGTGAGCAAGGATGCACATGTGCACAAGGTGGTACACATGTCTGGAGTTTAATTGCAGTGGCTAGAGGCCCTGGCACACCAATTCTCTCTGTGTGTCATAAAAAAATTACAAAAAAGAAGAGTTAGCATAAAACAGAAAAAAAGAAAGGCAAGATAGTAAGAGATGGAAGACAAGAACAAAGCAACTTCTTGTGTAAATGGTTTCTGACCACTGACTTGTGGTCTGGCTTCTCCCTTGTTTGTCAAGAGGAAATATCTACTGTGCTTACAGAACAGCCATTAACTTTTGGGCTACTGTGCATGCAAACTAGTGACTAAACATACTAACTCAGGTAAAGATTCAAGAATATAGCCCTATAGATTTCTGAAGATTAATGACAAAGATTATACTGAAAAGCTGGTGTTTATATAAACACATATGTATGTTATATCTCTTAGGAAAACTTAGAGAGTATCATAATATTCATTCTATTTAACAGTTATATTTAAAAGAAAATATTGTGGTGGTTTGAATGTGAAGTGTTCCCCCCATAGTCACATGTGCTTGTGATTAGTTTCACACTTAATCCCCAGCTGGTGAAATCTTTGGGAAGTAGAACCTTGCTGAAAGAAATGTGTCACTGGGGTGGGCCTTGGGATTTTATAGTTTTGTTGGGCTGGAGAGATGGCTTAGCGGTTAAGGCGCTTGCCTGCGAAGCCTAAGAACACCTGTTTGAATCTCCAGGTCCCACATTTAGCCAGATGCAAAAGTGATGCAAATGCACAATGTTGCACATGTGCACAAGAAGGCTCATGCATCTGGAGTTCGTTCACAGCAGCTGAAAGGCCCTGGCATGCCCATTCTCTACCTGTCTCTCTCTGTCTCACTCTCTCTGTCTCTCTCTAATTAAAAAAAAAAAGAAAATAGTTTTGTTATTGACTGTGACTGTATTCATAGTATATTTTGGACTAAATTACAGAAAATTAAATTAATGTAGATTCACATTGGATTCATAGCATAATAGTGCTTTGCCAGGGTTTTTTAGAGAGAATCAGCTATACAGAATGATGAAAGGACTTCACATGGGAAATGTAAAGGTAGAATCAAAAGCTCTGAATCCAGATAATCATGAGATGTGATGAATATACCCACAGAACATGTAACACAACATCACACAGTAAAATTCATTCACAAAAAGCCAGGTGAAGTCATGTCAACTGAAAACAGCAGAATGTGCAAATACATATTAGATTCAGGGTTTGGAAATGGCAATGTAGTTTGAAGACCAGCCTTCTTTCACATTATAATTATATGTCACAAAATATATTTATATCTCATCTCTCTCTCCTGCCATCACAGAAGACCACCAAAATGAACACTCAGATCCTACAGAGACTCTGTCCTTGAAAGACAGGATCTGCAACTAGTGGGGTGTATGAGTGGGTGCCTTTTTGCTGAATTTACCTGTAGTTTACCCCAGGCCCTGGGCAACAGAAGTTGTAATGTTCCTGGCTTGGGGTATAAAATGACCAAAGTTCTAGGCTGGCAGAGAAGCTGGAAAAATGCAGGGAAAAATCTTAGAAGGGAGGGAGCTGCAGAGGATATGATACCCCAAAATTGTTTATAAATTCTACCCCAAATATTGGCTGGCCACTAAATTATAAACTTCTAAGAGGGAATCCAATGGCCTAATAAGACATCAGCCACTGGAAGATGAACTAGGCTGCATTTTCAGATGAACAAAGTGCAGTACCTTTCTGAGCAATATAGAGTCCAGGATCTATAATATGTAGTCTTTACAATGTACAGTATATAACAAACAATTGCATGTGCGATGTGATCAACAGACAAAAAGGTAGTTTTAAAAATCCACCTCAAAGTAATTCAGATGCTACAATTAAAAAAATAAAGAGTTTCAAGTTGCTACTAAAACACAACAAAGTAAATTTTGCCAGAGGTAGTGGTATTACTTGTAATGCTAGTATCTAGGAGGCTGATGCAGGAGTATCCCCATAAGTTTGAGGTCAGTCTGAATTGCTACATGGTGAAATAAGGTCAACTTGGGATTCATAGTGAAATTTTGTCTCAAAAAAGTAATAATATGAAGTAAATTAGTCATAAAATTTTAGCAGGGAATTAAAAACCAAGAAACAAATCAAGTAAAAACTATAGAACTGGAAAGTACATGAACAGAAATGAAAAACTCAATAGATAATTATAAGAACAGAGTAGTAGAGGCAGGAGAAAATATTGTAATGGGAATGAATGATGGAAATCATTATTTTGAAGAATAGAAAGAGATTGTAGGAACATAAATACCATATCAGAGATACATGTGACAATATCAAGAGGCCTGAGTGGAGAGAAAATGGATCTCCTGTATCTAACTGGGGACATCCATTCAAGCTACCACATTCTGTCCCTGTCCCCAATAGACACATAACCATCTCACAGTGTATATTGTGTTCAGTCCATATTCAAAGGTCCTTACAGTCTTTATAAACTTAAGACAGTTCCAAAGATTGTCTCTTTACTATGAGTCCTATAAAATCAAAATAAGTTATATACTTTCAACATATAAAGGCACAGAGTAAATATTTCCAACTGCTATAAGCCATAACAGAGATTGGATCAATATAAACTCAATAAACATCAAGAAAACATCATATATCTACAGTTCAAGTCCAATATCATAACCAGTGACTGGTAGCCTGCAGAATTCCAAATTCTGCCCCTCCAGCTAGGCTGAATAGCCAGAGAAAACTTCCATCCCAAGCCATCAGTGTGCCATGGTAGCTCTTATACAGTCCTGGTATATCCAAAACATCTCTGTATCTCTATGCAAATTTCAGTCCATCTAATGACTTCAACAGCCTCTTCCTCAGGCCATGTCTCAGCAGCAGTTCCTGGAACCATGTGCACTTCATGACCCACTCCATGCATATTTTTATGCTTCGGAAAT